>BQNB010061168.1:0-25127 GCA_026074375.1 Tanacetum coccineum | reverse complement strand
TTTCTCCTGTAGTTTGTATGAATCTATTCATATTAGCTACAACCCTTAACAAGGTAGTAAGATCTATATTCAAAGGGATCCACCAAAAATTAGGCCCACTCACCGCCCCGGCCCAAGTTCAAACCACCAAAAATTAGGCCCACTCACCGCCCCCATCCACGTCCACGGTCCAACAACAAATGCCTACCCTAACTCAATCACCCACGACCTAAAATGAACCTATGGCTCAATCACCTATTATAATTCCTGATCCACCAAAAAATCCGAACCCGGTTTCGTTTCACCCCATGGTCACACGTTTTCGTATCGGGACTAATCGTCCCATTAAGCATCTCAATTTACATGTGTCTTCGGTTTCCCCTTTACCAAAATATTATCGTAATGCGTTTATTAATCCAAATTGGCAAAATACTATGCGTGATGAATATCATGCGCTTATTAAAAACAAAACTTAAACTTTAGTACCTAGACCACCGGATACCAATATTGTGCGTTGTATGTGGCTTTTTCGTCACAAATATTTGGCAGATGGCACGCTTAGTCGCTACAAAGCTTGTCTTGTGGCGAACGGTAGTACATAGTTAGAGGGGGTTGATGTTGATGAGACTTTTAGTCCGGTTGTTAAACCGGGTACTATTCGGACTGTCCTTAGTTTAGCTACTTCTCAACATTGACCAATTCATCAACTCGATGTCAAGAATGCTTTTTTACATGGTGATCTTTCTGATATAGTTTATATGCATTAGCCTCCTGGATTTCGAGATTCTGTTCATCCTGATTATGTATGTTTATTACAGTTGTCTCTCTATGGGCTAAAACAGGCCCCTCGAGCTTGGTTTCAGCGTTTTTCATCTTATATTACTCGGGTTGGCTTTTCTTATAGTCGCTGTGACTCCTTATTATTTATCTACAGACAGGGGACCGATACTGCATACCTGTTATTATATGTTGATGATATTGTTCTCACCTCTTCTTTTGAGATTTTGTTGCAGCGGATTATTAGATCATTACATCAGGAGTTTGCTATGACAGATCTGGGTCTGCTTAATTATTTTTTGGGTATATCTGTTACACGTGATTCTTCAGGGTTGTTTTTATCTTAGAAGAAATATTATGTTGAGATTCTTGACAGGGCGCATATGGTTAATTGTAATCCCAATCGAACTACTATTGATACTGAGTCTAAATTGGGAAGTGATGGTGATCCGGTTTCTGACCCAACTCTCTATCAGAGTCTTGCAGGTTCTCTACAGTACATCACCTTTACTCGACTAGATATTTCTTATGCAGTTCAGCAGGTGTGTCTTTATATTCATGATCCCCGGGAGCCTTATTTTTTGGCTCTAAAGCGGATCTTGCGCTACGTTTGTGGTACTTTAGATTTTGGGTTGTAGTTGTTTTCATCCTCGACTACAGATTTGGTTGCTTATTCAGATGCAGATTGGGCTGGATGTCCTACTACTAGACGCTCGACTTCAGGTTACTGTGTTTTTCTTGGCAACAACTTAGTCTCTTGGTCCTCTAAGCGTCAACTAACGCTTTCTCATTCCAGTGCAGAGGCAGAGTATCATGGTGTTGCCAATGCTGTTGCTGAGACGTGTTGGTTATGCAATTTACTGCATGAGTTGCATACTCCTTTATCTTCTGCTACACTAGTCTATTATGATAATGTTAGTGTTGTTTAATTATCCTGCAATCCGATTCAACATCAACGTACGAAGCATATCGAGATAGACATACATTTTGTTCAGGATTTAGTTGCTGCTGTCCAGGTTTGAGTTCTTCATGTTCCTTCTCGTTATCAGTATGCAGATATCTTTACCAAAGGCTTGCCTTTGGCTTTGTTTGAATAATTTCACTTCATTTTGAGCGTTCGGTGTTCTCCCGCTCCAACTGCGGGGGAGTGTTAGCCCGTACTGCTATAGTTATTCTTATAATAGGTTCAAGCCCAAGTCTAGATTCTTCTTTTGTGATGTATATAATGTACCGAATATTGGCATAATAAAACACAGACATTTATCCTCCCACATTATCAACTACCAAAATAGAACACGAGGTTCTAAAAATTAATTATAATCATAACATGAGGTTATGATAATTTTATTTTTATTCTCTTGATGAGATCATAGTAGATCTTGCGGATCTTAAACAAACAAAATGTATAAACAATAACATTTATGTTATTTTATCCGATTCTCGTGAAGGAACCATAATAGAACTTGATGTTCTATTTTTTTTTCTCTAACATAACATGAGGTTATGTTATTAATTCATATCATATTAGAACTTGAGGTTCTAATTTATTTTTTCTAACATAAGAATCATAGAACTTAAGGTTCTATATATATATTTTTTAGCGTAACATGAGGTTATGTTATTGATTCTATTGATCGAATCATGTTAAAACTTGAGGTTCTAACTATTATGTTTCTTTCTTTAACATAATCCGAGGTTATGTTGATCGATTCTCTTGAGGGAATCATGATAGAACTTGAGGTCCTTATCATTTTTTTTAAAACAAAACCTTACAATCATAACACAAGGTTGTGTTATTTGGATTCTTTGTTAAGAATCAATGAAAAATATGAACTTGGGGTTCAAAAATAAATTTGTAGCATAACTTAAGGTTATGTTATTGATTCTATTAATTGAATTAAATTAGAACTTTGAAGTTCTAATATTTTTTTTCTTTTTCAACATAAAATGAGGTTATGATCTTGATCTTTATAAAAATACCATCTTAGAACTTGAGGTTCTAATAATTTTTTTTCAACATTACATAAAAAAACGCAATTCTCTTTATGTAATAATGATAGAAGTTTTTGTAAATTATAATAGAGATTAATAATGCAAAATATTAAAGTGCCATAGAATTGCAAAACAAAACAAAAGAAAAAGAAACATTCGTCAGTTAATAGTTAGCATATGGCAATTTTAATCGTAAGATAAGAATGCAATTATAAAACCCTACAAAACCCAGGATGCTGGGTTATATTAATTGTTTTAACTCGTCTGACCTGACCCATGTTTAATAAATGCGCCCGGTATATTAACAGTTCCCACTTCATTCTCATCTCTCTCCGGATTCCCTCTCCATCTGTGTCTTCTTCACATACGTGTCCTCATTAAATGATCTCTACCTCCATCTAGATTCCACTATCTCTCTAAACACCACATCTCTAGCTTCTTTTCACACAATAACACACACACACACACAAAGGCTCTTCTCATCAGATTTCAATACTGATATCCTAAAAAATACACCAAATCATCAAAATAATATAAATTGGGGTTGATTCGGATTTGATGGCGTTGTTGTTGAAGGGAACAATAATGTTTTAGGGTAGTATCCAGGTTGATGATTTTGTTTCTCATGTAATCACAAAGGGAATTCCAAGGTTAGTATTAAACTAATTTATATGTTTTAGATTCATATTTATATAAAACAAATTAGGTGCTTTGGTTTTCAAGATTGTCGTTTCTCATAAGTTATTTTGTTTAGGTACTTATCTCAGGTTTGTTATATTTTTTTGTAATAAATGAATTGGATGGCTAAGGTTTGGCTTTTGAATTTTTGGTATAGGAAGGGGTTTTTAGTAGTGCTTAATAGGATTTCAGTGCTTTGCTAGAGTATATCTATGAATCTCAGAAGTTTTAGATTCACAAGGCGTATAGAAGTTATCATCGTTTCCCTTCTGCTCATACCTGCTAACGAAGTAGTACTTAAATCACAAAATCAGTAAGTAACATATGTACGGTTCTTAGTAACCGTACAAACGTATTGCATTTGGTAAGCATTGTTGGATTGGTTTGTTTAATAGATTATCTATGCCATAGTTTCTATAAAACAGCACGCCATAACTGTATCGCCATCCTTATAAGTTTTATTAATTATTAAATTCTTAGAATACGTATAAATTACTGTGGTGCTATTGAAACCTAACTGAACCAAATGATGGCCGATGTCTATATTTGTTTGTTTCTTACTAGAAAGGCGACACCTATCTTAACAAAATATGCTATAATTTGTTGAGTTTATTTGGGAATTTCTTGGTCGATATGATTTGTATTATTTGTCCATTCCCCCATACTGTTGTTATATTGTTATAGGTTATCACATATTACTGCTAGACCATTTTTATGTAAGATGTCTTAAGCTAAGGATTTACGGAAAATAAAGTTCACAAGCGACTAATAGAGTCTTTACTTGATTTAATGTTGTTATGTAGAGAGTTAATACGCATTGAGGTACAGTTACTGAACTTTCCGTTTTTTGCTTCGGTTTAGCACTCAAGCCTCTCAACTTATGAAACACGACATATATGTACTTCACTCATCTAAATTTTTAAAAAATTAACTTATTAATACATTAATATTTTGGGTACTTATACAAATTATGCAGTCAGGGATAAATAGTTCATTTATGATATAAGTGGAGATTCATGTTTGGATGACTAAATTATTGAGGTGAATTTATACATGTGAGTTTGTTTGATGCAAGATTAGGCGAGATGCCAACATCTTACTTTTGTTTAGCTGTGGCGATTTGACACTCTAAATTTGGCGTTTAAATTAGGTGATTTAGTCTTATGGAGCGAGCATTATTATGCGATGATAATAATATTTTCAGGGGCAGTTGTTTTAGCTTCTATTTAGTTTGCATAAAGAGGTGACCGAGGACTTTTCGAGTTTGTTACTGGCTTATGCTATGCCTGCTATGTCATGTGTGATAGTCAGAGTTATGAGTTGTGAGATTCATCATGATCGTTGTTTTCGAGCGATAACAAACTTTTAATTGTATAGGAGTTTGTGTGGAAATGACATAGTTATATGATTAATAAAAATTGTCTATTGCATCCTATTTCTAATTTAATTATACAAAACTGAATTATTTGACCGCCTGAGAAGCTTATAATTTAACTATACCCAAACACTATAAACTGATTATCAGCAACATGAAAATGCAATAACAATTTGCTATTTGTATTAATTTATAAATTGTTTATGCTTTGTTTCAAAACAGGTGTAACATCTAACGAGTGTTTAGGTTTTACGAAATCGTATCAAGGAATTGAAGATTATTTTAAGAAGATACTAAATTGTTCTCAAGTCTAAAGTTGGTCACAACATGTTTGGATTGAAACAGCTAAGGAATTGAAAGATTATCTTTAGAATATATTAAATTGTTCTGAAGTCTAAAGATCGTCACAACATGTTTGGATTGAAACAGCTTAGATGTGCCAACACGAGTCGAATACTCCAGAATAGAGGGTATCATGGAGCATTGGAGCCACATCAGATATGCGGTCATGTGATGTTATTTTATATGTGATCCTTACGGGGTATCTGCCATTTAATGATAGAAATCTTGACCTCCTTTTATCATAAGGTATGCATAATGTTATCATTACATAAGACTGTAAGAAATTGATTAGTGCTTCATTTTTTATTCGTAATATTTGAAAATGAATATTTTTCTAAATGTTTTTTTGGTTGGTGCAGCCCATGGATTCAGATAGGGGTCCACATTCACCTAAGCGTAGAAATGCTTTTGGACTCATTAGAATTTCATCATCCTTGGATCATTCAGGGTTCTTTGCGAAAGAGGTAAAGATTCATTTTTTAACTGTAATTTTAGCATAATCTTTGCTTATTATATCGAACATGTCTCATTCCATTTGTAGTCTAAATCGGTTCAGTAACAGGCTTTTGAACAACAATATGCAGTAATTATAGACTCTTTCAACCTGTTTGGCTGCTTTCGTCGTAGCTGTATTTTTTTGATCCGCTTGATTAAAGTACATCACAAACGCTTTGTGTTAGTTTATCCTCACCAGTTGATGAGGGTATATAATGACCTTTAAGGTTTGGCAGTTTAGGCAGCTTCACGTTTTAATTGGATATTCAGAAATTGCATTAACATAAGAAGCCACTCTTAATTTTTTTCTTTATAACGTATCTGTGGTTCATTTAACTACAGGATAATGATGAATTAGAAACCTACTTGACGCACACGCTGAATGATCATACGACACTTATTTGCGGCTGCATATACCGATGATATCAACATAGCAATACACTTCATTAACAGCCAGACCAGACCTTGGACAACTCTAATTGCTGTTGCATACGGTTACTGATGACGTATAGTAGATATACCAAGCCTTCGGGCTTGGGTCACACTATCATTTGGGCTTCTGGGCCCAACATCAATAAGTCAGGGATAGAAACTAAGCCCAATTTGCATTGGCTACGGCCCGGACATAGCAAAACGAACGCGGACCTAACTATAGGATACCTCCATCAACGGAAAACACACGCGTCCATACACACGGTTACTGCAGAACCTTGTCTGACAAGGGACCCACTCTGGCCACTAACGAAACAAACGAAATATTAGGAAACCCTGATATTTCGTTCGCCTATAAAAAGGGACCTTTGACACTAATGAACAGTCCGAGTTTCACACTCAACATACACATACTATCGCTCTCTACATGTTTACTCTATCTTCCACAGCTAGAGTCTAACCGGGGGTCCGTCCCCATGGTGAAAGACTAAATCGGTTTTTCATGTTAATATGCAGGAAATCATCTCACTTCTCTTGCTCTAGTACAAGATCTAATGCTCAAATCATTCGGGAACTCGACCCGACATATAATTTAAGTTCTATTCTAAACCCTACACTTATTTTGTACTAACAAGTGGCGCCATCCGTGGGAGCAAGCAACACTAAAATCACCACGATATTCTAAAATACTCATCAATAGCACGTCGAGAACAGCACCCGCCCACTATTCCCAACGTCCACCGTGCGGAACACCGGGGGAAGAAGTGGGTCCACAAGGGTCCTTGAGAGCCGACGGGGAAGAAGTGGCCCACAAGGTCTCGAAGAGCCTACGCCTGACGAGGTCCTAAGAGAATTGTGCGACAAAAACTACCACCAACTCTTGCCACTCATTGCCGAAAAGATGCAAAAAGAAAAAGAGCAGCAAGATAAGCTTAATGCGGTAAAGGCACGCCTACTCTACGGCAACGAGACCGGAAAAAATCAAAGAAATCATGAAGAGTCGCATTACTCCGAATCCAAGACGCCAACCGCCAGAACAGAGCCAAAAAGGAGGCATGGAAATAGGCGCTCCCGAAGCCCGTCACCGGTTGCCAGTGTCTTCAAAAGACTCAAACAAAACAGACCTCCTTCACCTAGGCCCAGGCCGCGGAAGGAGGGTGGTGTGTTCAATAGGTTGGGAGGAAAAGAACGAAGTGCATCTGCACGTTCTGACAGCCGCCATCAGGGTTCCCACGAAAAGGAAACCGAGGTGCAACCAAGGAAGCATCATCATAGGGGCACGTCGTCCCGGGAAACTGGCGGACATTCGGAGAGTGAAGACAGTGAGGGAGGTCACTGGAAGTCCAAATCAAGAAGACACAGGTCAAACACCTACGAAGATGATCTCTCTCAGCCTTGGACGTGTGAGGAAAGAAACCCTTTCACACCTCGTATCCGGCATTTCAATTTCCCAAGGACAAGGATGCCCAGCCACGTCAAGACATATGATGGAAGCGGGGATCCGGAAGATCATTTAAAGCTATTCCAGGCCGCGGCAAAGACAGAGAGGTGGGCAATGCCAACATGGTGTCACATGTTCAACTCAACGCTCACTGGAAACGCTAGAGTCTGGTTCGACAAACTCCCAAGGGAATCCATTGACAGCTATGAAGATTTGAGAACAACATTCAGGGAAAATTATCTCCAACAAACAAAACACATCAAGGATCCGGTGGAGATACATCATATCAAGCAAAGAGATGGAGAATCCACGGAGGACTTTATGGAAAGATACAAAGCAGAAATCCTGGATGTGGAAGGAGCGCCGGAATGCATGAAGATCTCCGGATTCATGCATGGTATAACCCACCCCGAGCTGATCAAGCGTTTATACGAGAAAATTCCGTGGTCAATGGACGAAATATACAGGGTGACTACATCTTTTCTGCAAGAGGAAGTTGTCGCATTCAGTTATAGTGGCAAAAAAGCACCCGCACTGTGGAAACAACCAGAAGGAGGAAACAAGCCAAATTTTAAAAAGGGTTTTAAAAATAAGCAAAGATCGGATCGGAAACCAGATAGGTTTTCACTCCTTATGAAAACCCCAAAAGAAATTTTTGCTTTAGAAAAAGGAAAATTCAAGGCTCCACCGCCAATGGTAACTCCTGCGGAAAAAGGGACCCGAACAAATACTGTGAATTCCACGCGGATACAGGGCATAGCACGAACGAATGCATGCAACTGAGGAAGCAGATAGACGAGATGATCAAGTCAGGCAAATTGTCGCAATTCATCAAAGAATTAAAGCAGAGCGACAAGCCAAAGGCACAAAAGAAGGGGGAAATGGCCGGAAAAGACAAGCCCTTAGCCATATTGATGATTAAACCATGGGAGAGGGTAGCCAAACAAAGGGTCACCCAGAGTTTCTCTCCGGAGAAAATAATCTCTTTTCCGTCTTTAGGAGAGGAAGACGGAATGGAAGGACCAATGATCATCGAAGCTGAAATAGGAGGGCACTTCGTACGCCGGATATACATGGATGGAGGAGCGTCCTCAAAAGTTCTAAAAGAACATTGCTTCGTCAGGCTCCGGCCAGAAATAAGAAGCCAGATGATCCCAACTACCACATCACTCATAGTATTCAGTGGAGAAACCATTTGGCCGATAGGCCAGATATCCCTACTAGTAAAGATAGGTGACGAAGAGCATTTCACTTCCGCATGGATGAACTTCATGGTTATCAGGTCACCATCTCAACACAATGGAATAATAGGCAGAACGGGTATAAGAAAGATCTGTGCCGTACCATCCACGGCACACTGAATGTTAAAATTCCCGATAAAAGGAGGAACGGTAACGATACGAAGCAGCAAAGTGATCCCGATGGAATGTGCAATGATCTCCAGACCTAGCACACAACACCCCATGACCAGTCAGATGTTAGAGGAGAAGATAAAAGTGGCCATTCATCCTGAATACCCTGAGCAGACAATAGCCATAGGATCTACCCTAACAGAAAAAGGATGCAAAGAACTATGTGCTTTGCTCAGACAAAACCTGGATGTTTTTGCCTAGAAGCCAGTAGATATGACAAGCGTCCCGCGGCACATGGCAGAGCACCGCCTAAATGTCCGAGAGGGATGCCCACCTGTCAAACAAAAGAAAAGGGGGCAAGCACCGGAAAGAAATAAAGCGATCCAAGAGGAAGTGGAAAAATTAGTAGATGACAGAATCATGAAAGAAGTCCACTATCATAGCTGGCTATCCAACCCGGTCATGGTCAAGAAACACGATGGGAGTTGGTGAATGTGTGTGGATTTTAAAGATCTAAACAAAGCATGCCCTCAGGATGGTTATCCCTTGCCAGAGATAGATTGGAAAGTAGAGTCTCTCTGCGGATACCCTTTTAAGTGCTTCCTGGACGCATACAAAGGGTACCACCAAATCAAAATGGCAGAGGAAGATAAAGAAAAAACAGCATTCATCATGAGCCAAGGGATATTCTATTACACAAAGATGTCGTTCGGCCTAAAGAATGCCGGGGCAACCTATCAACGCTTAGTAGACAGGGCATTCCAAAAGCAGATCGGACATAACCTGGAAGTATATGTCGACGACTTGGTCATAAAAAGCCATACGAAAGAATAAATTATCTGAGACATAGCAGAAACATTCAAAACTCTCCAGCAAAATAAATATGAAGCTAAATCCAAAAAAAGTGCACCTTCGGAATGCAAGAGGGGATGTTTTTGGGCTATAAAGTAAACGTTAAAGGACTAAAAGTATGCCCAGATAAAGCAGACACGGTCCTTAGCCTACCGTCTCCGGGATGCCTTAAGGACGTACAAAAGCTTAACGGGAAACTCGCAAGTTTAAACAGATTTCTGTCAAAATCAGCTAAAAAATCATTGCCATTCTTCAAAACCCTGAAGAAGTGCACAAAGAAGAGCGATTTCCAATGGACTCAGGAAGCCAAAGTAGCCTTCAAACAGATGAAGAAACTCATAGCGAAACTCCTAATGCTGACTGCACCAAAGGAAAAGGAGGAGCTAATCATATACCTAGCCGCGGATAAGGAAGCTATCAGCGCAGTCTTAATGACCAAAAGGGGAGGCAAGCAATTGCCAGTGTACTTTGTGAGCTGTGCCCTACGAGGGCCGGAGATCAATTACACCTCTATGTAAAAATTGGTATTAGCCTTGCTCAGCGCAAGCAGACGGCTGAAAAGGTACTTCCAGGTACATACAATTGCTGTAATTACGGATCAACCGATAAAGCAGTTACTGTCAAAATTAGAGATCAGCGGGAGGATGCTATAGTGGAAATTTGAGCTAGAAGGATATGACATCCAATACAGGCCAAGGAAATCAATCAAAGGACAAATATTGGCAGATTTTATCGTAGAGCGACTAGATGAACCCATGGCAGAGCCAAAAGAATTACTGGAACCATGGACTTTGTTTTCAGATGGGTCATCCTGTATAGATGGTTTCGGAGCCGGGCTGATATTGACAAATCCGAAAGGAGTTGAATTTACGTACGCCATGAGGTTTAGGTTTAAGGCTACCAACAATGAAGCTGAGTATGAAGCATTAATAGCCGGTCTTCGGATCGCAGAACAAATGGGCGTAAAAAACCTTCAAGCAAACGTAGACTCTTGCCGTATAGCAAACTAGGTTAATGGATCTTACATAGCAAAGGAGTCAGGTATGGTTCAGTACTTGGAAAAAGTAAAAAACGCTCGCAAGTAACTTCAAGGAATTCTCCATCAAATGTGCACCGCGGAGCGAGAACAAGAAGGCAGATGCCCTAAGCAAGATTGCATCTACAAGCTTCGCACACCTCAGTAAGAAAGTACTTGTAAAGGAATTAAAGGAAAAGTCTATACATGAGAAGGAGGTCCTTGCTATAGTAGAGGAGGAAGGGCAAACATAGATGACACCTATATGCGAATACCTTACCAAGGAAATCCTTCCGGAAGACAAAAAGAAAGCCAGTGTTATACGTCGTAAGGCATCCCAGTACACCATGATCAATGGAACTTTATACAAGAAATCTTTCTTGGGACCGTGGCTCCGGTACGTTGGACCACTTCAAGCAAACTACGTCCTTATAGAAATACATGAAGGATCCTGTAGCATGCACTCCGGTCCTAGATCCGTGGTCGCCAAGGCCATCCGGATGGGATATTACTGGCCAACAATGCATACGGATGCACGGAAACTAACAAGGGAATGCAATGACTGCCAAGTCTATCGTCCCATTCTAAGAAATCTGCAACAAAACTTAACCCCCATTACGTCTCCATGACCATTCTATAAATGGGGGATCGACATAGCCGGACCCTTCCCGGAGGGACCAGGCAAAGTCAAGTTCTTGATCGTAGCTATTGACTACTTCACCAAATGGATTGAAGCAAAGCCTGTTGTAACTATCACAGGCAGTCAAGTGAAGAAGTTCGTATGGGACAACATTGTTTGCAGATTTGGCCTACCAGGGGAAATAGTATTGGATAATGGAAAGCAGTGCCGTGATAACCCATTTAAAGACTGGTGCGAAAAACTGTGTATCTACCAGTGTTTTGCCTCCGTGAAGCACCCACAAGCAAATAGTTTAGTCGAAAGAGCAAACAGGAGTCTGGGAGAAGGAATCAAAGCTCAATTAGATGAAAGAAGCAAGGATTGGATAGGAGAACTCTCACACGTCCTATGGGCACACCGCGCCATAATAAAATCAAGCAATGGCGAGACACCGTTTTCACTAACATACGACACATAAGCAGTCATACCAACAGAGATAGGCATGCCAACACTCCGGACTGCGGAAGTAGACCTGACGAAGAATGACGAAGCCTTGGAAATAAACTTGGACCTCATAGAAGATAAAAGAGAACAAGCAGCAATTCAAGAGGCAAAAAGTAAAGCTAAGATGGAAAAGAACTACAACTCTAAAGTCCGAAGCACAAGCTTCAGGCCGGGGGAAATGGTTTACCGTAGCAATGATGCAAGCCACGCCAAGGATGGAGGAAAACTTGGCCCTAAATGGGAAGGACCTTATGAAATTACAGAGTTATTAGGAAAGGGAGCCTACAAGCTTAAGGATCGCAATGGAAATGAACTTCTGTGAACATGGAACATATGTAATCTTAAAAAGTGTTATATACATGAAGTGTAAGAACCCGCCCGACACGTATGATGCTCCGGAGGGCAGTATTTTAATTTCTCTTTATTTTGTAATGTCTTTTGAATATTAATGAAAAAGTGGGGATTAGCTACCCTCACCAGTTTTAAAGTCCTAAAATTATTATCACTTTGCAAAGTTATATCAACTATTAAGACGTGCACGCAAGGAGCCAGGCTCCACAATAATATTATCCCGGATAATAAAAGGTTGAGCAACCTCAAAATTAGCTTGGGTGTATAAGAGGTATTGCAAACCCGGCACCGGGAGAATAACCCACAAATATTCACAAGACTATCTATTACGAACGTACAACAGTAATAATAAAAAGGTAGCAATATTATAACATGTGAAAAACATCCTTGTTATAATAAAGACGGACACACCAGCATCCACCTAAAAACATGTTTAACATGATAAGCTAGAAACCGCAACAAAAAAGCCAACACATGGCCACGGTAAAAAAGCAAACATTCATATTACATACAGGCCGCAAAAGGAAATAGCCACGTACGGCCACGACATACAAAAAAGAGAAAAAAGATCTGAGTGTTCAAGATACAATAGCAGACCACATGCGGTCATGGCATGGAGATAAACTAAAGGCAACAACGCTCAAGATGGGGGACGACAACAACACTTCCCAAGGCTTCAACTGTGTCTTCTTCAGCATAATCCTCGAAGGAGAGAGGGGCCGCAAAAATACTAGCTTTACCTACCCAAGTCTAGGAAGACAGAGGGGCGGAGACTATCTCCATCAGCAGCTGGCGAAGAGCCGCGACATGCTTCTTGGCCCCCTCAGCACGAGCATGGACATTCATCAAAGCAAAAGATAGGGAGGTCTCCCTGACGGCCATTTTGTCACCAGCATGATGAATGAGAATAGAAAGCTGCTCAATGCACGGTTGTAAGGAAGCAGCTTCCAGAAGTTCAGCAAGGGGTCCGTCCAGAAGAAAGAAATCAAGAACGTCATCCATCCCGGCATCCTTTTTGGATTTTAACAGATCCACCAAGGGGAAGTGTGCGTCTTCAAGGGCCTTAACCGCGTTAACATAATATGCGCTAGCAACTTTCGGGTTATAAGCATCAACTACAGAAAGACTCCTCCCGGCAACCCCATGCTCATGACCGGCCTCTAAACCTTCTTAAATGCTAAAATCAACAGCCCAGCCCAAAGCGTGACCAAGAATGCCCTGGTACTCTGAAGATTTCAAGCACTTAAGGAGAGCAAGTTGTATCCCATGGGTCAGAAGCCACCTCCTTCCGGCCAAAAGAGTCAAGTAGGTGGGATAAAATTCCCCCTCCAGACGGCCGAAGACATCCATCACGTGTGCCTCAAGCTCGGCCACACGGTTGTACAACTCCTGAGCCTGCTCTTCCTGCTGAACTTCCATTTTCTCCTTGAAATCCTGAAAACCGGCACACAGAGAAGAAACCTATAAAAGCAAGAACACTTATAAAAAAACACATATTATAAAAACATGTAAATAGACACATGCAGAATAAAAGGTGCGGACATACCTCAGAGGCAAGACTATCTCGCTCAGATGCCAATGAAGTAATCGTAGCCTCGGCCTCGGCACAAGCCACCTTAGCGTCATCTAGGGAAGACGCAAGATGAGTGGCACGGGAGTCAAGCAAGGAAATGTCATTATCCTTCTGAGTGATGGTGACCTTGAGAGCTGACACCATCGCGGGTCAAAGTAGATTCTCTCCGGATTAATAAGGATGATACTTTGATCTTGGAGGTGGATATCTACGCGGCTTGTAGCCATCTTCTACAGCAGCTGAGACTTCACTCACCTGAGGATCTCCAAGTTCCTTCTCCTCCAACAATTACATGTGACAGCAATACTTAGCATTGAGTGTTTCTTTTAAGCTCTCAACTCATGTCCGCATGGGAAATCACCTCCTGACCAAGCATATTTGTCGTGGTGCAACTACATTAAAATCCGTTAAAATTTTTCACCCCCCACCTCACCAACCCCCCCCCACCCCCCCCCACTTACCACCACAACATCCCCCCCCCCCCCCTTATCCCCTTAAAATTAACAAAACCCCCTCACCCCCCAACCCAATCCCCCCCTCCAACTTACCATCTTCCCCCCCCCACCCCACCCTCCCCCCCTTATAAAAAATATATTTTATATAAATAAATTCCCCTAACACTACTTATAAAACCCTAATACCTACCTCAAAAAAAAACTTCATACCCCCACCCCCCCCCTTCACCCAAACCTCCCCCCCCCCAACCCCCTATAAAAAACATAAATAATAAATAAAAAAAAAATTAAAAAAATAAAATAAAAAAAAAAAAAAAAAAAAAAAAAAAAAAACAAATATCCTCATCTCCTCCCCAATAATATTATTTCCTCACTCCCCTCCCCATATAAAAATAAAGAAAATTAAAATTTAATAAAAAAAAAACAATACAATTAAACCCCCCCCCACCTCTTAAATATAAATCCATCTATCCCCCCACCTCCTCCCACACCCCAAATATCAAAAAAAAAAAAAAAATATAAAAAAATAATTGGTCACCAATCCATGCTCTAACAACACAATATTGGTAATGTTCTACCTAGGGAACATTACCCAAGCTTCGTCGGAAGGGTCAAAGGATAGCATTCCACCCCCTCGCCCAGCCCCCCCTCCTAGCCCACCAAAGAAACGCATCATCAGTACCCTTTGACTCCTCAAGTTGGGATAAGATCCAGCTAGATCGGATTAACATCTGCGGTGGCTTTGGCCTCTGGTAGGGTTATGGTTCTCCCCCCCACCCAACACTTATAGGTCTGACCCCCCAACGAAACCCCACCGCGACTCACAACACTCCCTCACCCCCTATACTCCACCTCTCACACGCGCCTCCCCCCACACACCCCACATCCGCTACTAACCTCACCCCCACAGTCGTACTAGAGCTTGAAAGGATTAACAAAAAATCAACGATTAGGAAAAGGTGCGGTAAATTTACAAAGCTATTGAAGGATGTGTTATTCCCTCTCCCTCCCCCCCCACAGTAGTAACGGATCTGGAGGACTTCGCTATTGGGCACCGATGCCTCTCTACCCTACACACCCCAACCACCCATTTGTCAGACACTCCCCCTGCCCCCCTCCCTTGCCTCGGCCCCACCAGGGGCCCAAACAGCACCGTAAGGCTGCCGTACGCTAGACTGTTTTCCCGGAGCCAATAAAACAAGACCTGTCGGCCATAATCGCTTATCCCCCACACACCAACGCCCGCATCTAGGGTCCCCCCTTCCCGTCTCCGCCCCACACACCCCCCGGCTCCCTACCACCAGACCCCCCCTCCTCCGCAAGGCGCACCCCTGGGTAGGCCCCCCACCCTCCCCCCGTTGTCCTCACACTTCACAGCTCCCCCCCCCCTCTTAAGAGGCCACCACCACCCCGGCCCTCACGTCACTCTGCATTCGTCGGTCTTTTTCACCTTCTTAATATTTATCCGACACCCCCGCCCACGCCCCCGCCCCCCCCCTCCCCCCCGTAGAATCCTGCTCTGTAACAACCTCCTCACATTCTGCCCCCTACCATGGACCGTACCCTCATCTGGGTCCGCTAACTCTAGATAAGCATTCTCTTTAGCAACATCTTCCTGCCCTCCTTCAGTCGGAGCAGGGATCTCCGTGATGCGACTAGACACTCCTACTTACACCAAAATAGCAGGAATATACGAACGGCATGAAGCAAATGTCGGGTACTCTCTAGAAATGTCCTACCCCCTCACCCTCGCCATTCCCTTCCCCCCCGTCCCCGAACTCCAACACGCCACCCCCACCACGACTCATCTCCCGAGGGTCCGCAGTTTGATAAATCCAACCAAGCCCATATCTGCGCAAATAAAACATCAAATAATCAGGTTTTATAATATTAAGTAACACTATTAAAAGGATCATAACCACCCACCACCCGTTCCCGCTCTGGCACGCTAAAAAGCCCTGAATTAGATTTTTTTTTCTAACTACACTGCCGCTCCCTCAGCTCATGCCGGCTCAACTCACTCAAAGCCCACACAGACCCAGCAACTCCAGCCCCCCCCACTACGCTCCACCGGAGAAAGGCGAGCCTTTCTGGCTTCTCTTATTAGACATCGTTTAAACGGTCCTTGCTCCCCATCTGGACGAAGCAGTAAGATGGGGCAAGCGATCTTTTACTAGGACAATCTCGTATATTAAGGGACAAAAAAATGGGAAATACGCAAGAGTCAACCCAAAACAAACAAATTGGTACCCCCCCCCCCCCCCCCCCCCCCCCCCCCCCACAGCCCAATTTTTTATGGAGTCGAGGGTTTGGAAAACACTAACTTGACGGGAGCCCAACCGCCCCATCACCCCCCCCCTGCCCCCTTGAACGCCCTCCTTCGCACCTCAGCGCAACAAACACCAAACCCCCATACCCAACCCCCTATTCACCCCGTCCCCACTCGGCCCCCCGACCCCTCGGCAGGGAAAGCACTGGGAACACGTGTTCATGAGAGGACAATAGGGTCGCAGTAACACGCGTCAGCAACTTCAAAATGGGACACCCTCGGACCCGCGCCACAAAAGGCCGATATTTGTGAAATATCGACTCCCTCACGAAAAGTCTACTTTACAGCCCGCCTACCACAGCAACTTCCCCTCCATCCTCTAAACACGTGCCCCGTAAACGGACCATCCTTCATAACCCCCTCCCACACCCTCGTCCTCAAAAATCTCACCATACCTCCCAGCTCCCCCCCCCCCCCCTGTTATATTCGCCTACTTTACCAGCTGGATCTCGGGCATTGTTTTTCAAGCCCCCTGGAGCCAGTGGATGAACTCAGCGGAAATATAATAGCTTTCCAAAGATATTACATCTCTTGGGTCATACTAGAAACATTTAGCATTAAATCCTCATTGCTCCCCCACCCCCCCCATTCTCGGGCGTCCGCCCCTTCTCACGACCCCCCGCTGCTCTCTCCCGCGACCCCTCTCCTGCTGACTGAATTTTGAATAAACCCTATAAGGCAACGAAAACGATATGCTGGACGTCATGCTAAAGCATGAAAGAGCTTAAAGAAATTAACAAATGGTGGAAAGTAGAGATGTGGAACAAGGAAACCGTAAAAACATCAAGGGCCAAAAATTACCTTCCCCCACTACCAAACAACCCACCCACTCCCCCACAACCCCCAGCCGCATGCCCCCCTACCCACTTTATACCAATTGGTGTATTTTACCTACCCTACGCCAGATGATGCTATGTGTAATCAACTTTTATGATCAACACTTGAGTTTTTTTTTTTTGCCTAGGGCTCCCCCCCCCATGCACAGTTTAAAACGCTATAATTACTTCACATTCTGTCCTCGCTACTCCAAATAAATACCTAAGGACGAATCGGTTCTGTCACCTAAACATCACCAACTTGTGACGGAAGCTTTGTGGAGATGAAATTTTGATCACGGAAAGCTAGCAATCCCCCACCTATATCCACCTGAAAATCACGCCGCGCTCCGCTCCCCCTCCACTCCGCACATTCCGACTCCAAAAAACACCGCTCGCAAGAATGCGTCCGTCCAGGCATTAATCATACTAGCACTGGGAGTACCTTGATGACGTATAGTAGATATACCAAGTTAGGCTTGGGTCACACTCTATCATTTTGGACTTCTGGGCCCTACATCAACAGGCCCCCCCCCCCCCACCCCCCCGCCGCCACATCCCGGGAACCCCGAGGACGCAAGCTCAGTCTGGCATTGGCTACGGACTCCAACGTCTAACTACAGCAAAACGGACCGTACACAACCTTTAGGATACCTTCGTCTTCGGAAAACACACGCCTGTCGTAATACTCACCCCCCCCCCCCCCCCGCACCCCAGGTTACTGTAGCGAAACCCTTGCCCGATAGGGACCCCCCACATTACTTCCCGCGCCCACCTCCCCCACACCACCCCATATACTCTCTATACAAAACAATTATATTAGGGCAAAACCCTGCATACTTTTGTTCGCCTATAAAAAGGTACCTTTCTGACACATAATGATCAGTAAACGCCCCACGACTCACATTTCTACGATCCCATCTTCAACAGTCCACTCTCCATACTGCCTATGCAACCCCCCTCACATCCACCCTTACATGTTTACTTACTCCGCGCCCTCACGCCTCACCCCAAAGGAGTCCCACTTCACACTCGTACGGGGTGCAACCCCCCCCCAGCCGCCAAATCCCACCCTACGGTCAACATCCCCCCCCTCCTCCCCCCCCCCTCCCCCAACCGCACTAAAACAGTTTTCATTTAATTGTGAACGGAAATCTCTCACTTCTCTTCGCTCTAGTACAAGATCTAATGCTCAAATCCATCCGCCCACCCGCCTAAACTCGATCCGAATATAATTTGAGTTATTATTATAACCCCCCGCCTCAAATCGCCTCACTTCTGCCCCCCCACTGCTGAACTAACCATTTATGGTGCTTCTCGTATCGCCCAACGCGCCTCCCCCCCCCCCCCCCCCCCCCCCCTCCCCCCGAATACCGTCGCTACGAATGGTACCCCCCCGAGGGATACACTTTCCCGGTCGCCGGTTTAAGATCTAATGCTCAAATCATTCGAGAACTCGACCCGACATATAATTTAAGTTCTATTCTAAACCCTACACTAATTTTGTACTAACAGTTATGGTGCTTATATGTGGACCGAATATGTCGCTAACGACGGAGAGGATACACCTCTTATGGCCGCCGTTTAATCAGATGTTGTTGATGTTGAAACGCTATTTGTTGCCTTTTTTGATGGCAAAAAACAGGTTAGAAAGTGCTTTATTTTTCATTGTTAAAAGTAATATTGTGCACCAAGAGCCATGAAGATATATGTGTACTTTTGTCTAGAGGGTTGCAAACAAAAGAGTGCTTCAAAAATAAAAACGAGTTCAGATCTATTTGATGCCGAGGGTGTTGCTACTTCAATTCTCTGTTAATTCCTTTTAACATAAGCAACATGATAAAGGGTTCACATAAAATGCATCTTCTGAGCAAAACCATTGAGTCCCTTTTGTCACTGTGATTGGACATTTTCTGTTCCTTGGTCAGCGTTGCTCAAATGGGTTAGAAAGTGATTTATGAATGGACCACTTTCGAATTAAGTTTTATTTATAACCGGTCAAATGGGTTACAAGTTGGTGCCAAATAGGTAAAGAACAAGTCAGTAAGGCATGAAAGTCGCCCACGATATTATAAATAAATACATTGTACTCCTACTCCATACCAATCATTTGCAGACTGTAGTAGAAGATACAATTTAGACAACTGTTTCAGGTATTTCATAATAAAATTTATGTCATGTGTATTTCTATGTATGTGATATTATAATTAAATAATTATTTGTTATAATTCTTTGATTCTTTCTTTGGTTATGTGTACACTTGCATCTTTCCTTTATATGATGCTTCCTTGACTAAGGTAAGCGTGCGTTATTTCTCTTAAGTTAGGTTCAACTTAAGAAAAGGGAAGTATCTTTGATGATGTTAACAGGCTACATAGGTCATGTCTTGCTAATGTTGCTTTTTTTATCTTTGTAGGTTCAACTTCCTCATAAATTATCCTATAAATTGGGCCGTTCTTTGTTCAACAAAGTGGATGCTGGGAAAGATCATGTTATATTCGTGTCAAGTGTGTATATGTATCTCATCAATTTGTCTAACTGTATCTGTTATAATTTAAATGTGTACCTTAATTGACAGTGTGTGTCTAGCAGCATGGAAAATGTGTAGAAGGTATTTTTTTTCTCTATTTAAGTTTGTGTATTGAACTCTTTTTAAATGATGATGATTTGACTTTTTACATCTTTGTCTTCAGAAAAATGATGATGACTTTGTAGCAACTGAGTATCTTAATGAGTATAGCAGGTATGTGTTTTTTCATACTTAAGTGAGTAGTGTGGCATGATGATGGTACATAATTATACAATCTTACTAGGGGTATTTGAGTTTTCTTTTAACGCTAATGGGTCAATTAGGCAAAATAGGCTTTTCAAAAAGGAAAAAGAGGCAAGATAGAAGAAATTTGGCTAAAAAAGAAGCGCCCCGAACATTAAGTAATTGTATTATTCACAGACACACACAAAAATGTTATTCTAATATTTGTTTTTACATATTTATAAATGAAATTATGAAAAGAAAGAGATGAAGCTGGGCAACCCAACATGACGTAACATATTTAAACTGTTAGCGGGGTTAATGGGTCAAATCAAAAGATTAGATATAAGGGGAACAAGTCAAATGGGTCAAAACAGGTTAAAAGCCATTCAAAATCCATCGTTGTTGCATAGGTTGAAATGTTCAAATTCAAGTTTAAGTTTTTCATTTGGTTTGTTTCTTAGTTTATGGGTAAATTTGGAATCGTTTTGTTTACATTTCATTGCGGCATGCGGTTTGCAATCTGATTACATGTAGAATTGATTTTTGGATCGGTAAATGCTCTATTAGAACTCAAATTTAATATGCATTGTGTGATTTGAATATTTTCGGTTAGATCCTATATTTTACTCATGCGCACTAGCATGGGCTAACTTAATCGCAACATCAGGCGCAAACTAAGAAGCATCAGGGATAACCCACTAACTGTAGGCCTACCACCACTAACCTTCGCCCCTTCACTAAACATATCTGCATTCGAACCACCCCCATACTACGAAATCGGAGTGGTAGCAGGTCGTGTAACCACATTCCTAGCAGCCAGATAATCTATCTTCTCCTCTTAATATTTCTGTGCACCACAGACCATCCATCCAACGGATTACGCACACCCTCATCAATTTAGTTAATAATTAGTTGATACAAGTTTGTGATTCAGTCAATAATCAGCTTTTAATGTTTCGATAAAAACGGTCTGCTTTTTGCATCTGATTATTTAGCTTTGAATGATTATTTAGGTTGGCTACTATTTTTATTTGTTTTCTTGATCTTTTTTTGTTCTAGAATTTCGTTGCTGCAGCAGGTCAAGATAAAGACGCTCCATCACCGGCCTAAGGCTATAACCCTTACCCTGATCATGCTCCTGCTTATCCATCTGAACAGCCGCCTGCCGCCCATGCAAACAGGTTGGTTTTTATGTTTTTAATCTTTTTTGAATTTTGGTTTTGGTGTTTACATATATTTGGGATGACACATGGTGGTATGTGATCAAGTAAGATAGTGACAGTTAGGATTATGCAACGTCAATTATTGTGCTTGCCATTCGCTGATAATAGGGAGTGTTTGGATAAGCATTTTAGAATAGGCTGCTAAAATGTTCTCACAAATAACATACTTTTAAGGGAGGAGTCGTACTTTCTGATGTGCCATATTCATTTTAATACAATGTACAGGTGAGGGTTGTTTAACGGGTTAAAGAGGTTCAAGTCGAACCCGCCGTAACCCGGTTGTTTATGATGATATCTTTAAAAACATAATATGGAATGGGTTTAGTGCCTGAGTTTGAGACTAGGAGTTGGTTTATGTTTTAGTCTCTAATTATTATACAACTAAGTTATGGAATGGGTTTACTATCTTGAGTTTGAAATGTGAAACTGGTAATGATTTAGCAGCTTTCAATATTTTATTTATAGTTTATAATTATCTGAATAATCTACAGATATTAGGAGAATGAGAAGGTCCGACTAGACTACATGCCAGTTCACATGAATACACTTAATGACGAGGTCAAGACTTTCCCACCAAAGGCTCGAGTATATTAGATACTATTTCACAATAATTTGCTCCTTTGCTTTGTGAGGTTACCAATACCAAAAATTGTTATGAACTGCCAATTTTAACCTGCACATAGACTGCCCTTGCAAAAACTCAGAATGTAGTTCTGTTTGTTATGTTGTTTTTAGACTTAAAAATTAATAGTTTGTATTTTGAATTTACTTTAAGTTGATAGCATCCACCTGCACATACACGACACAAGAATAATCGCCAACGCCCGCTAGACGTCCCGCAACGGAGTGCGGGCAACCATATTTGTTTTTTAATAAGAACAAACTTGATTAATAATATTTTGATGGGCATAAGATAAGCATGCATGTTTTTATATACATAAATAAAAAATGATCAATAACAGACAGACCAAGGAAAGGACCAGCTAAAAGCGGCAAAAAGGGAAAAGCATCTGGAAAGGACAAAGCTATGGCAATTCTAATGGTCCAACCATAGCAAAGGGTAGCCAGACAAAGGATCACACAAAGTTTCTCCCCTAACCCATAAATTTCGTTTCCAACCCTTGGGGAGGAGGACGGAGCAGAGGGCCCAATGGTAATCGAAGCAGAGATATAAGGTCACTTCATACACCACATATACGTAGATGGGGGGTCGGCCTCAGAAATACTATACGAACATTGCTTCAATAGGCTCTGGCCGGAAGTAAAAAGTCAAATGGTTCTGGCAACCGCTCCCCTCATTAGTTTCATCAGGAAAATCATATGGCCAATAGGAAAAATACTACTGCCAATAAAAATAGGTGATACAGAACATTCAACCTCTACATGGATGAACTTTGTCGTGTTAAGGTCACCATCTCCATACAATGGGATCATAGGGAGACCAGGAGTCAGGAAAATCTAAGCAGTCCCGTCAACCACTCACGGAATGTTAAAATTCCTAGTTCTGGGAGGAATACTCACGCTATGAAGCAGCAAGATTATCCCACTCGAGTGCACGATGGTCTCAGGACCGAAAGCACATCATGTTGATCCCAACTTAAGATCTATTCCTTAGCTTGTAAAGGTTAAGTTACTTTGGATAAATCCAAAAAAACTATGGTAGAAACTTTGTGAATACTAAAGAGTATGCGGAATCTACTCTTTGATACTTAGAAGAATACTAATGAAACAGTAAACTGTATGAATAATGATATCACTGAAAAGCTCCAATATTATTATTATCAATAATACGAGTACTTTGTGTAGTACTAGGGTTTACAACCTTGAAGCTATGTATAAAAAACGTATGAATGTGTATACAAACCATAACCTAGGATCTCCTTTTATACACTAAGGAGTCCTTTACAAGATAACTACAAATCTTCTATAATGTTAAACTTATACGTATCTTTCTAACTATATAGAATATACTCTGAATAGAGTCCAATACGAAATCACTTGATCCTACAACATATTAAGTTAGTACTAGCAGTACAAACTATACTTCTAGCAGTACTAAGCTAGTAGGAACAACAGGTTGTATCTTAAGCAGTACAAAGTCTTTGGTTTGGCAGTATAAGTGAAATGAGTTATAAAATCCCAACGAATCTACCCCAAACTATAGATTACCGTTCAAATCATCAAGTTAGTAAATTTAAACCTTGTAGTTATTTTTTTTCTCGTACGCGTTCGCTTTTAATATTAAGTATCAGGTTAAATCGCGTAAACTAAAAATCAACGATTAATGTAAACGGACACCAAACGAATTAAAGTATTCGTCAAGCAAGCCATATACTACTTTTAGGAAAGTAGTAATCAACTTTTTATATTTTATTTTTGTCGGTTACGTAAAACGTTTACGTTTCGCAATAAAACGCGTTTAGGCGAACCCGGAAATCACAAATTGTTAGATATTAGAAAAAGACTCGGTCACCCCGTGTATTTTACTGTTTATTATAGCTCGTAGTTTAATAGTTAATAGTACGTTTTTCGGTTTTTAGTCGGGTACTAATACCCGGTATATTGTAAGTACTATATATAGTCTCTTCCAACTTTGGAAGAGACAAGCTAGTTCATTATTTCATTTACAAAAGAAACACTCTCTCTCTCTAGACTATTCTCTCTCTAGTGTTTCTCTCTCTAGAAACTAGCCAGATCCAAGAATCGACCCCGTGTTATGATATAGGATATACCACAATTGGTATCAGAGCTTATGGGATGATTAGATCGTGTGTATGTGCGATTTCTTGCTTGATTTAGCTCGAAAAGTGTGCCATAGAAAGTTCTAGCTCGTTTTTGAAGATCTCCGAATTTTGTTGTTTGTAATGATGAAGTTTGGGTGTTTCTAGTTGCTATTACCTTGTGGTATTGTGTTGTGCAAAAGAAATCAAGCAAAATCGTTCAAAAGGGTGATTTATAGGTGATTTTGTGTGAAAAACGTCGTTGTTCTTCGTGGAGAGTTGCCAGAATTTCTTCACGGCGGTTTGGTGAAAAATATTATTTTATTGAGTAGGTTACCAACCCTCTGACACACGGCGGGTTGCTTAGGTGGCGAGTTGCTCAAGCGGCGAGTTGTTACTAAGCAGCGGTTTGCTTACCGGCGGTTTGAATAGGCGGCGAGTTGCTCAAAGAGGCGAGTTGTTAATACGCAGCGGTTTGCTTAACAGCGGTTTGAACAGGTTATCAGCGGGTTGAATATTTTAAATAACAAATTTCTTAAGGAAACTCTGGCGGTTTGAAAACTCTACGGCGGTTTGATCAAAATATTCTTCGCGGCGGGTTGCGTAACTCTTCGCGGCGGGTTGCTTGTCAGCGAGTTGACTTCGGCGAGTTGCCTTAAAATTACACCGGCGAGTTGTCTTTATCTTCGCGGCGGGTTGCTTGGCAGCGAGTTGTGTTCGGCGAGTTGCCCTAAGATTTCACCAGCGAGTTGGCTTAATTCTACCGGCGGGTTGCTTATTTCTTTGCAGCGGTTTGATTGCCTTTGGCGGCGAGTTGAGCTTCTGGCTTCGAAATTTGAAATATTTCAAACTCGGGATTTAATATCACTAAAACAAAACACGAATACGTTAACCTCACCACTTTTAACGTACACTCACCAATCATTGATCGATCAAAACATATCATATCATAATAATACACGATGTCTAGTATGCAAGAAGACATCTAGTGTGCTGGTTCTGATACACGTCCACCAATGCTTGATAGAACAGACTTTGAATCTTGGAAACAAC
>BQNB010061167.1:6455-36603 GCA_026074375.1 Tanacetum coccineum | reverse complement strand
CTAACAGTAATTACTCTAATACTCACAGTAGCAATTACTCTACCAGTAGGAACTACATACCTACCAGTAGGAACTAATAAATACAAATATACCTAACAATTGTTTACCACAGGTTTGTCATTTTAATATTCATATAATGTTATGATTGTTGTATAAATGTGGATATTTATTTTGTTCAAAACTTTTCCCATTTGTATAGAATTTTACTATATTACCCATGTTGGGCTACAGGATGTATAGGTTTCTTATGAAAAAGGCATACATAGAAGTGACAAATTATAGCCATTATTTATAAACGACGAATACGTATAGTATCCACATTAATTGTAGTTCAAAAGTAAATAATGCAACAATTAACTTGTTCTATTAGTGAAGCTTAAATACGCACACATCCCTGAAATCAAATGTCACTAATATAAACCCCTTTTAATAAGCTCATAAGGCTAAGCTTATAAGCTTATCCAAACACCAAAATAGACTTGTTTTTGCTTAATATGGTAATAAGCCAACTAAATAAGTTAAACCAAAGACCCCTTTAATTCGACACACCCACATGCCATAAAAAGCCAATATTTACAGTTAACAATAAAAGGGTGAATACCTTAAGTTTCTGGCTCATCCTTAGCCTCATCCTTGGTCATATTTAGATAATTAGGGTGATAGCTACAAATACACGAAAGAATGATAAACAATTACCAACCAAACTGAATATTGCATACTCATATTATACTATCATATGACAACAGTCGGAGCTAAAGATTATAAAAAAGAATATTTACCAGTCTTCGCAAGCTTGACACTATAGCATATATTCATCGGGGTTATATGGCTGCATGCTTTTGCAATACCTTCAAAAGAGAATCATGAAACATTAACTGAAAGTACTCTCAAAGCAACCCTTTTATTTTCATTTTCATTTATAGTTACTTTCAGGAATTTATGCAAAAATGACTTTGTAAACAAAATTAAGACAAAACCTGTGATAACAAACATATAGATAGTTAGCACTTTAAAGTGTTTAAGCCAACACCTTTAGGGTTTGATTGTGCACATCTATGATATAGGCACACATTAGATAAACTTGATGCACAAAAGCTGTGCAACTCGAGTAAAGTGTGAAATATTTTGTATACTTTTATATAGGTAAGCCTACCACAGTCAATAAATTTATTCCTGCCATCTACTTTAATAACAATCAAGAAACTGGAAGCTCATAAATTAGTGAAATTACAAACAATTTAAAGCACAGACGTACCAAGTACCAACTGTTAGGCATTTAACAATACTAAAGGGGTTAATTCATCTATACTACCTATATAAAAACATGTAATAACATATAAGCTTAATACTAACATGTAAATTTGATGCTTCCTATCCTAACTGAAAAATAAACCATTCAATCTGCTGTTTAGATTGATGATAACATAATTGATAGATGGAATGTTGAACAATATTTCTTCTGGCTTCACCGATCTTCTTTTCATCAATTTATGGGTTGTTCTTGTTAGAAAGATTGTAACACCCCCAAAATGGGTCGCAGCGGAATAAGGATCCGGGGCGTGTTACTTATCAGATCAATAACACAAGATAATATAAGAACGACACAAAAAGTCGTTTAAAATAACTGATACATTGGATTAATTGAAGTATTTGTTACAAATAAGCACGATAGCTTTACTTGATATTGTTACTATATTTAAAGCCCATAACGATAAACAAAAATGTAATGCGACTAAATCTTTAATTGCATGACTCAAAATATAACCCCCAATGTATCCTTCGCCACCTGTGCTTAAAATGACCTCCTGAAAAAACATTGCATTTAAAACGTCAACATAAAGTTGGGGAATTTCTAAGGTTTCATTAAATGATCCCATGCAGGGACCGCCAGACTTTCCTGTGATATGCAAACAAAGATGCAGACATCACACAAAGTATTTACGTTTTTCCTCGCTCATGACACCGAAACTCGACATAATTGAATTACAATATATAGATATATATATTGCCTACATTGTCCGTGATGATGTTCAACCCTTAACCTCCTGTTATCCGGACTATGAAATACGTTCGTTTCTATGATAGTTAGTCACTCCGAACGGGAAGTCATCCCAAATGATCTATTTATAATCATTCGCGTCACATAATGTAATACACGACTACATATATTGTAATTTAACAGTTCATTGATTATGGCACAGTGGGTTATGCTACTTAGGCAAAACGTAATCATGTTTTAAAATTTACACTTGCGTCGCCAATTTGTCAAACGGCATATGATTCTCACCCAAAACTTATAAAAGATGATAAAGTAAAACGTGAGTTAGGGCTATGAACTCACCTCAAGAATTTGAACAGAGTATATCCTTTGATAAAGTGTCACGATAAAGACTGAATGCAAACCTAATAAAGTATAGGCGAATTAAGAAAGACTGCTAAGCATACAGGACGCATATACACAATTACAAATGCCAACATATATACTTGTAGTGAATTTTGATTAAAATCATTGATGTATTTAGGATGTGATATAATGGATTTTGATCTTTTCCATAATTAAACAATTCGTACATCGTTTGGGCTATCATTAAGTAAAGGTCTCATGACAGTAGTTTGAGGAGTCTTGGACACCTTTACATCGGAATCCAGAACTCGTCAATACTGTTTATCGAGAGGCCTCAATATCCTTTATGAAATTCCCTATAATATAGCACTTGTAGTTAAAAATTGAGTATTTTAAATCATAAGAAAAAAGGGTATGTTTTATAATTATAACATGTAGATTAAAAGAACTAGTTTGAGAAATAAGCAGTTATAACTTGAACTGTACGTATCAGATTCGTTTCTCAACAAAATAACTTGATTCCGGAGTCTATGATTATCTAATAAGACTCTACTTTTCAAATATATAAGTTATTTTAACCACTTGTTTTATCAATAATATTTTATACTCAATATGGGAACAATTAGGGTTTTATGGTTTTGAATATATTGTTTAATAATATTTTCAATAAAAAAAGCATAACAAGTATAGGATATGATCATGGCATGCAATATTAATTGTAATAAGAGGTATAAGGATGATATAGAACCTTGTTTGAAGATTATAACAAACTTAAAGGTTTTTCCAATCAAGATCCAAAAAGTTCCCAAGCTTAACTTCAAAAAACACTATTTTGCAAAAATCTTTTCCAAACTTAACCAAATCTTCAAATCTTCTTAGAACACCTTAGGAATGATATAAGAAAACATTTATATGATCAAGGAAAAATAAGTCAATGGTTTGCATTTGGAGGTGTTTTTGAGCTCGTGAGCTCTAAGGAGGTTAAAAAGCGAGGTTTTGTTTGATTTTTCAAGTAAGGTAGAAGTGTAGATGTGGTTTTCTCTTATCCCTGCATCTATTTATACTAGCTAAGAATCCTTAGCATATTCCTTGGTCACTTGAGCCTTTTGCAAGGTGTCGAAGTGGTGATAGCACAAGGTTTTGAGAAACAATGGGGTTTGGTTTTTGGCTAAGTTCATTGCATCAAGTGGTGAAAGGTTCATTTTTGCAATGAAGGTTCTATTGATGTCATGGTGACCAAAGGCCTTCTAGATGGCTTACATACACGTTTTTAAGGGTTAGGGTAGGATATGTATGCATTTGTTCATTTATCTAGTGTATATATGTATATATAAAGCCTAAAGTAACATATGTTTAATTAAAAGTATAACTTGCATATGTAAATGTATAATTTCAATTCCTTTAATATGAAAATGTCTAATGTGATAAATATATTGAGTTTTAATTATACTTTAAGTATTGAGTTCAAATTGTGGGTATTCGATGAAGCGTAGATAAATTAACGTGCTTCCGGGAAGGCTTAAACGCACTTTATCGCGAAACGTAAACATTTTACGTAACCAACAAAAATAAAATGTGCAATGTTGATAATTATCCTCTTAATAATCATATAACACTTGATTGATGACAATATTTAATCGTTTAATGCCCGTTTACATTGTATGATCATTTTTAGTTTACGCGATTTAACTTAACTTTTACAGTTTAAGAGCAAACGCGTAAAACCCTAAAAATAAGTTGTGCATTACATAATGTCGTACAATGACCTAAGTTACGAGGTGTTATAAAGATCTATGGGTTAGGAATTTTTTTTCAGGTGAGATTGGAGGTTCTTGATTTTTGGGTTTTTTTGGGTTAATTTAAAGATGAATGATTATAGTTATGGAATCAATCGGTGTTTACTAATGAATTTGAATCGATATTTATTTTCACAAATATAGGTATAGAATGTTGTTTCAAGGCTGTAGATGATGGTTATTTGTGAATGGGAGATCTTGGCTGAAAAAGTGGAATGTGTTTTTTTTTTGAAAATTAAATGCTGGAAAGGGAAAAGAGCTCTCATCCGTTGATTATTTGGGTATTATCCACGTGTCATTTTCTTAATTTTTTGCTTCAAGATCAAAAAATCAAAAACCTTCTTTTATATAGGTTATAGAAGATTCTAAGTAAGGTTACTTTTCACTTATAAAGGTGTATTTACTATAGAGGGATGTAGAGAAATAAAGTGGACTAGAGAATAGAAATGTAGAGAAATATACCAACTCTATATTGCCGATATTCCGCGGGGGTATATTATATGAAATATTTAAAAATTTTGTCATATGTAAAGTTTGTGTCATGAAAAACGTAAACTAAAAACATTGGTTGTTAAAGGTTTAATTAAATGGTACCAGTCGCTGCAACGCGAGAGTGCCCTGCTAGTATGCATTGAGATTTACTAGCATGGTACCCGTGCAAAGCAGCGGTTTCACGGACGAATGTAGTTTAATGATATTATTATTTTACGTTTTTTGGCGAGCATTGTTTAACGATTTTTTTATAATTGATGATTGTTTCTAGCGATTGCGTGTTTATGTTGTGTGATATTTTAAACAATTAATATGTCATATCATTATATGTAAATTTGAAAACTTATTAATTTTCACTCAAGTTACAATATTTACTTAAATCCCTTGTAGCGCTTCTAATTTCGTCAATTGTGAAATTATACAAAGAGTGTTATATGCTAGGTTGGAGATCCGATGACAAACACGAGCTTGGTGAGCTTCTGGTGGTTGGGCCATGCCTTGACCGTAGGAAGCTAGCTTGAGGTGTGTTGAAAACGAGTTAAAAGAGCTTCTACAAGTCATGTTGTAATAATGTTGCAGAAGAGACAGTAAATACAATATCATCAACATACAAAAGCAAATAAGAAATATCAACCGTGTTTGTAGATAAATAAAGATGAGTTACAACGAGAAGGACAAAAACCAACACGGGTGATAAAGGCAGCAAAGCGCTGAACCAAGCTTGTGGAGCCTGCTTAAGGCCATATAGAGATTATTGTAATAAATACACATGATCAAGACGCGTTGAGGCAAAAAAACAGGATGGTTATACATATAAACAATCTCAAAAAGATCCACATGTAGAAACATACTCTTGACATCCAGCTGATAGACAGATTTAATTATGTGGTAACAAACCAAATAAGTCAAGATTGCATATATGGTTACAACCACATACTTTGCTTGAACTAAATCACATTGATTCACCTTCAGAAACTTTCTTAATCAATAGAGAAGTTTTTGTTCCCATTAGTTCTTAATAACGTCCGTGAAGATGTCAAAGTAAAAGTTCAGTATGTTTTGGAACAAAATGAGTTGAATTAAAATCAAAGGAAAGGTGTGTTTACGATTGATGAAGTTGAGCAACCGTGTCAAATGGGCAAGGTTCATCAAAATATATTGAATAAGATTTTTTGAAAAGATGAGCGTGAAAAATTTTGCCAACAAATTGTTAGGTTCTTCTACACAAGTGCTCTTTCGTTTAACTGTGTAAAAAATCCTAGAAAATGGGACACATGATTAGTGAATATGGGAGAGGGCTTGATCCACCTTCTTACCATGAGATGAGAGTTAATTTTTTTATTAAAAAGTCGACTTTCATGATTAGAAAAATAAGTGGAAGAAAAAGGGTTGCACACTGATGAGCGATGGGTGGAGTGATAGGAAGAATCGATCAATATGTAATTTTCTTATGAATAACCATACAACTAGTATCTTCTTAGCATCGATTGACACATCAAATGTTAGCAAGACATAGGAAAAAAATGTGATGTTGGATGATTTTGTAGAGAAAATTGGTGAAGTACATGTTCTTCGGGTAGTGACTCATAATACTGAAAATTATAAGGATACTAATGAGACGTCGATAGATAAAAGAAAGAAACTATTTTGGACACCTTGTGTTGCTCATTGTATTGACTTGATGTTGAAGGACTTTAAAAAGAATATTGGAGAACACAAGAGTCACCATAGCAAAAGGTTGAAAAGTCGTAAGTTTCATTTATAATAGGACTCGTCTCGTATGTTTATTGTAAGTGTTTACCAATAGGAAGGAACTCCATATGCTTGGAGCAATGAGGTTTACTACTTCTTATCTTACACTTTGTCAATTGTATGAGCTAAAAGGTGCATTGATCTCGATGTTTGCATCTGAGACATGGGGAAATAGTAACTTCTCAAAATCAGGGAAGAATATTAAGAGTATAGTTCTTGATAACGTAGGATTATAGAGATTAGTTAATACATGTTGTATTGTTTAAGTTCCTTTGATAATTGTACTTCGAATGGTTGATTCAAAATCACCTGACATGCCATGGGTTACGTTTTTTTATGTATGGTCAATGCAAAGACGATATCCAATACATGTACAAAAATGTTAAATTAGTGTAATTTATCTTATGTGACTCTGTCATTATTTCCCTCGTATAATTGTATAATCGAAAACAATCATCCCACATACCCTTTTTCGTTTATAATTTGAGGCATCAACCGATATCAGATATAATTGATCAAAGAGAGGGAACTCTGCTTAAAAGGTCGCTTCATGTAGCATATTACTACTTAAATCCACATATGCAATACAATCCCAACTTTGGGAAAGATTATGGCTTTAGCAAAAGTACATCTTATGAATGTCTTCATAAAATGTGCGGTGATGACAACCTATTGAAGAAGAATGATATGCAGCTTGATTTATTCAAGAACTCAAAGGGGCTATTTAATTGTGTTGTTCCCTCTTAGTTAGTGAACAATAACTACAAAGTTATCATTAACTAACTCATGGCTAGTAAATAAAGTGATGTATTTGTTCTTTGAAAAGTTTGTGTAAATAAAGATAAACAATAAGTAAAAGACACAAAAATAACTTTTCAATATTTAACTCTTTTTATTAAGAATTATACCCCATTGTATGTGGAACTACAATGGAGATTGAATGACAATGTGTGTGTGTGATCTCCTCACTGATAACTTTGCATAAACCTAAAGTGTTATGCAAAGTTAACTACTATGCTAACCAACTGAGCTCACTCGGGGATTTAGTAGATTTGGAGGAGTCGGTGTTTTTGAAAGATATAACTTTGAATGCACAAACTTAACCTACTTCTTTACAAGACGTTTGCTATTTATACTACATAGGTAGGGTCATACCCACATGGGTGATAAGTGCGTGTCCTAATGCTGATAGGTTAGTTCATATTGTACACCTTTGTCTCTATTACAATTCTATTCTAAGTATGGGACAAACACACCTTCTAAGGTCAGTATTGACACTGTCCTTGTCTTCATACCCTATTCAGGATAGTTTGACTTTAGGCAAATAAGAGCTTAGACTTATCTGTTTCAAACTATCCCGCCTATTCTTTAGTCTTTCGTCTTCAGGGTCTTCTAGTTGTTGGAGATCGTATGGGGTTCAGTGAGTCTATTACCATAACTCACTGAACTCATCACCTTTTTATTTGGCTCAAGCTTCATTCACAGAGTACCGCCTCACTGAATGCTAGAGTCCTTCTTATAGACTCAGGTTGAGCATCTTGAAGGTAACTCACTTAGTGACTGTTCACTCGGTGACCTTGAAGTGTTAACGGTTATTATCACTTAGGATATTTTGTATTCAAATCCTAAGTGAAAGATCATTGGGCACTAAACTGACCCAAAAATCTCCCCCATATTTGGATATAAATATATCCTAAGTGTTTTTCAGTGTGAGTGAGTAAATACAGCTTCTTCTCACACCGAATTCTAGAAAGCTTTATAAGGGATACTGAGTTTTCAAAAACGTACTTCATTAAAAGTTACAAGGCCTATTATCTATTATAAAAGATAACCAAAATACAAACGAAATACTTAATCCAACTTGTATCCAACAACTTTTGATGTGTTTCAAAAGCTTTAAATTTATAAGACTAGAATTACTGATTATTAAATGGAAACATACGGGTAAAGTATAACCCACGTATGTAGTATAATGTTTCAGGTAAGACCATGTCGTCTACAGGGATTTGAATATGTTCGTATAATCGCAAGTTTTAAGACAAACCTTAATGACTTTTTTAGATGAGATATGATTGATGATGGATTCAATAATAAAGGAATATGACTACTCAGATAGTTACATACGCTCTAGAATCTTTATCTTTGATTTTTTTTAAAGCTTTATGTTTGTAAAAGATAACGTGTATGATTCTTTAGTTTGTATGCCACTAATGATATATCTATTTAATCAGTTAACCTTTAGCAACGATATTATTCTTTTTACTCACAGTGCATCCAAAGTATATCTGATTCACATGTATCCCCTATATTATTGCTTACTCCAAAAGATAGATCAACAGTAAGTATGCTTGGTCAATGGTTATGGGTTTTAAGTTAACATGTCATGGGTCATTACTTATAGGAATTCTTAAAGAACCAATGATGATAATGCTAAATATTCAAAAAGGATTAAGCCGTACAGGTTCTTCTATTCCCTTGATAAAATTTAAGTTGTTAAAGAGACTAAGATCTATATAAAGTACTCATAACTTTGTTTATTGGCATTTAAAGTTTTGGTCGTTAAATTCTTTACAGGATTAATGTAAAACAGACTAAACAAGGTCTGTCTGACATTCCTCCATTTTTGAAAACTTTCTCGCAATACACATATCCAAGATATTAATCACATTTATTGCAACAAAAAATGGATATGTTTTTAGGTCCTATGATGTTATATTTAGCTTAAAAAATCAATGATTTACTAAATATAGCTTCAAGTACTTCAGTTTTTACATTAGAATAAGATTATTGTATGAAGTCTTAACCATTCATATCCTATTACTTATATATCAAGTTGTGGAGCATGAACGAAAATGAATAAAGATAGTTATGAATATACCACCGAATAAGTTAGTTTCTCATATTATGTTTATTAATGAATGGGTGAGTTTTACTAATGAACGGGTCTGTTCATCGCACTTTAAGTAAATTACAAAGTTTTTTTTTTTTTTTTTTAATTCCATATACTATTTGTTTTCGAATGTTTTCTTCTTGGTACTCTCCAAGTAAATACCTTTAAGCATTATTGAGGATTAAACAAAAGTATCAGTTTCGTGCCATCGCAGTTGGGCCGACTCAACTTGAGTTTGTTATATCGACTGTGAATAGATCTTTGGATTTTGGTTCAATTTCTTGTGCCATACACCAATTTGAAATTCATATCATGTGGATAAAATTGTTGTTTTCCTCTTCTGGACCATTTTATGCAAATATGTGTTTGGATATTTCCATATCATAAATAAATATACGGCCGAAAAATGTAGCCATTGGGAGCACACACGTTTAACACAGAGGATACGGTTTATTAATGTAAATTGAAATATAAATATATATAATATATATATATATATATATATAAAGTATATATAATATATGTATATATATATATATAAATATAATATTATATATAAATTATATTAATCATGTTTCACTGAAATAATTAAATGGACATTAACTTATAAACGTTAAGACTTTTTAATTAATTTAATAGATAGAAATAAGTGAAGTACTTGTTTTAAACAAAAACCGAATCGACCCAAAGGATGTTGGTTATGACCATTCAAACTAAAGGAGGTACAAGGGATGAGATTGGTCGATTATGAAACTTAAAGAGGTGCTCTAGTCTAACTTGAAGAACAAGTTTGGAGACTACATAAACTCCCTTACATTCATAAATTGGATATAGTATTGTATGGTAAAGAAAAATACATTCCGTCCATTCTTTTTGTTTCTTGTCATGCGATTGGCTTACACATTCCATAAAGGGTTTTGGTTGGTTGTTTGCATGAATACATGCATGTAATACATGCCATGTATATCGCATGATATCTCCTTTGGTTATTGATATTTGGCAGAAAATAAAACTACAAAGGGTTTGTTTGGTTTTGTTCGATCCTACTCAAAACAAAGAACAAATTGTTTTGTTGTTATTATCGTGAAGCAAGTACTAGCATCCTAGCGTATTTTGGTGACGTGTAGTGTGTGCATACCATAAAGGTTATCTACTTTGGTAACTTGTTTGGTTCCGCGTATTAGAGTTATACATACGCGTATATTCAAGAACGGTGTTCGTTTATTGCTAAAAGGTACACCTTCTTGAACCCTTGTTAACTATGTTATTCTATACGTGTTTATTTATTCCGCTGCGTACTCGTGATCTTTAATAGTTAATAGTTGTAAAAACCCAACAGTGGTATCCAAGGGAGGCCAAACGTGTAAATTTAATAGTTACAAGTAATCAAAATTTGATTAAAATTAAGTGTTCTTGATTAATTTTTTAACCTTTGGGACGTTTTTTGCATAAAGAACGATCTTTGTGCATCAAGATTCAATCTTTATTAGTTATAAAATTAATTAGCCGAATTCTAGGTTGTATGAAATTTTATGAATAAAACTTGATGTGTTTAATTGTTAATTGATCGCTTTTATGTTCATAATTAATTGTTAATTCGGCATCCATCATAAAGACATGCAATTTATCATGGAGGGATATGTGATATAAATCTTGTTAATTCTTAAAAGTTTTTTTGTGCAAATACGATGATAAAGAATTAAAACATAGACATTAAATTTGATTTGATAAGATCCACGACTTTAAAAGCTAGGGAAGACCTTGACTATGTCTTAATGGGGGCCTATAATTTTGCTTAAAATTTAATTTGCAATGTGGTATATATTTGTATATGGCTTACGCAATCGATTATGTCGATAGATGTGGCCGGAGTCATTGGACGAAGGAGCCTTGTATGAATATATATAATTTGGATCATAGTTGATATTTGCATGACTTAATTGTTAAGTGTTGTTTTTTAATAAGTGTTATGTGTATTAGTTTTATGTTTATATTGTTTTATTTTAAGTTTTGACTTATGAGAAAATACATGGGTTTTTCGAAAAATAATTATAAACATGACTAATAATTATTAAATCAGATTTATTATGGACTATTTTATAGTTCATAATGTGTTCTTCAAATTAAAGTTTTATTTTTATCAATGACGTAATTTGCAAAAGTACTACTTAGTTGCAAGGATAAGGTTTCGGGAGACTCATCAAACTTCCGGTCCTGTATAATTCCATACCTATAATACCTGACTACGTTATAGTTTCCTTACCTTGCATACTATTTAGAAAGTCGTGAATGGTCTAGGGTTTGAATGGTTTTTAATCATTCTTTAATCTTTTCCCGCGATAAAATATAGAATCTTTAAGTTTTAAAAACACGTTGAATCGTCAATTTTAAAAAGGTAAGATGTATAGAAAATAAGTGATACCATAATAAATAACTTAATTGGGTGAAGTTTTTATTAAAATTTATGATACGAAGATGTATGCATGCTTCTTCGTACAAAAATAAGAAAAAAAAAAACAAAAAAATAAACGTATTTGCCACGTCAAATATTATACCCTTTTACATAATTAATGCCATCCAATTATGTAAGAAAGCCACCATGGCAGATGCTTTTTTTTTTTGTTACTATGCGTGAGACGTATGAGATTGTAGATCCCAAGGTAGATTATAACAACACTTTTTTCGTGAGACGTTAGTGTTACATAATACAGTTTTTGATTGGACGACTTAATTGGTTTAGTGGTGAGACCTTAAACTCGAGGCCAAAAGATGGGATGAAACTATGCCTTACTAGTATAGTTATTTGTAATAAAGTAAGGACTCATAAGGTTTCTAAGAATTGCACCGGTGGCATTATGATTGTCAATTACCCTTTTGAATACACCATTTGCTAGCAGATCAACCGATGTGATGGTAGTATGATCCCAAGTTGGCTCCTAACCTTAGAAAATAATTTGTTTTACAAAGTTTAAAACATTGGGGATGTTTAAAAAAAAAAGAGTTAATGTAATTTTCTCTAAGGAATGTTATCGAAAATACTAAAAATTGAATTTTGCGATTCTATTAATAGTATTAATGCAACGATAAACCGTAAACAAGGGTTTGTTTCTTCTTTGAAGAAGTCAAACCGAGACTCCTTTCCTTGTAAGGAACAAGGATACTCATTCCTATCATCTTTTTTGCTTCGAAAAGTTATAATAGAAAATTTTAGGAAGGATTCTAATAATTATTGGGGGTTTATCATTGTTTGCCGATTTCGAATAAAGGAAAAAGGAAAGAAATAAAATTAGGGTTAGGGTTTTGATAATTTTTCCAGGTGCATTTAATGCCAATTATTGGGAAATAATTATGTTTGTGATTGAGAAAAATTTAATTAGGGTTTTAGTGATTTATTTGTTATCCGATTTCAACTTAAAAGTAAAAGGACTTGTTATGTAAATATCTGAAACTATGGGGGTATGTTTTAGACATGTTATTATATTTTATATATTCGGTTAAAAAATAAGTTGTGGGTATAAAATGTCATAATGATATTATTATTGGATAAAATAGTTAATTTCATATAAATAATAATAGAAATTAATTAATTAAAATAAGGGCCCAGAAATTGTAAATTCTAAAAATTATAATGTTTTGTTAGTATTTAAAATGTAAAAGTAAAGATTTTGTCCATAATTGAAGTCTATAAGGGCTTGATTTTTGATAAATAAAAGGATTAAATTAAAGATCAATGTTATAATATAATTAAAAAACACAAAAGTGGCTAAAATATGAAAATATGATGTAAAATTAAGTTTGACTTGTAAATACATAAAATAGAAGAATAAATCTTAAATAAAAATTGAAACTTAGAATATTTTACACTTATAACCTAGAAATTATTGATTGTATTATTAAACCCTAAAATATTGGAAAGTTGTCCATATTTAACCCTAAACTTGTAAGGTTTTACAGTTTAATCCCTAAGCTATTTAAAATACTTAATAGAATCTCAAATGATGAATATTACTAATTTTGGAAACTTACTAAAAATGGAAAGTTACTAAAAATAGAAAGTTACTAAAAATGGAAAGTTACTAAAAATAGAAAGTTACTAATTTTGGAAAGTTACTAAAAATGGAAAGTTACTAAAAACGGAAAGTATAACTTAAATGAATGGTTTGTAATTCGAATTCATCATTTCCTTAGGTTCGGTCAAGAGGGAGTGATTTTGAATTCCTAGTGGTGTTTCTTTCTGATTATTTGCTTTTGGCTTTCGGAATAAGGTACAGATATTCTGACCTTATCGTTAAGGTTTTCCATGACATATCCTATCTACTTTGATTTCTTAATGTGATATATGGCTACATTTGCTCTGAGCCATTTTTATTTTTGGTTCTCTATATGATCTGCATTATGTTTTTATATTAAACCCTGCTATGCTACCCCCCCCCCCTCGCACCCCTTTGATATTTGAACTTTGGCATTGAACCTTTTTGCAAGATATTATCCCTTATTTTGAAATGGAACTTTGATATGACTTTTGCTTTCAACCCTCAGTTTGAGAACCAGCCACTATTTGTTTCCTAGCCATGAATGGTAACATGGTGTGTTTTTCCCCCCCCATTGAAGCACCCTTTGGCATGACCCTCATGTGTGAGTGAGAGAATTTCTCCATACCGTGCCCCCCATTTGATATTATAATGCGAATTAAATGTAGATTAGTAAATTTTGTTTAAAAAAGGGGCGCATGGATGGAACCTATATTTGTTTGTATTCGATTGGATTATGACATATGATATTTGTAATAAATTTTTGTACTGATGTTTGGGTGCATTCACGTTCTTTCACATTTTGGAGCTTCGCACTCCGTGGTTACTATGATATGATTTGTTGGGCTTTGGTAATTTGGACTTGCTTCAATTTTCTGATTTTCATCTTACCTACACAATGAATTGATTTCTGATTTTGTCTTACCTTATATTTGTATTCCTTTGATCATGTCTTGTGATATCCTTTATACCTTGTATCGTATCCTTTGATTTCCGTTATCTTTTGCATTCGATTATATATATCTGTTCACTGGGCTTTGTAAGCTCAGCCGCACTTTCCTTTCCTGCGGCAGGTATCTAAGCTAGGAGCTGGGGTTGCTTTCAGGATATGAGTGCTGAGTGTGGACTTACCCTAGAGATCTTAGTTTTGATATATGAATTGTTTCTTTTCAAGACGTTCGTTATTTCGGTTATTTCGTTTGGATGTGTTTGTCCTTTGGGAACTTATGTACCTTAAGTCATGTTGACTTATTTCCTTTGGTTATTTTTTAAGACTTCCGCTGTTTATGCTTGTGTTATGATTGTGTATGCCTTTGATGTCACACCATATTTGTAATACTTCTACCCTTTTGGGTCGGGGCGTTACATTCCGCGGGGGTATATTTTATGAAATATTTAAAAAATTTGTCATATGTAAAGTTTGTGTCATGAAAAACGTAAACTAAAAACATTGGTTGTTAAAGGTTTAATTAAATGGTACCAGTCGCTGCAACGCGAGAGTTCCCTGCTAGTATGCATTGAGATTTACTAGCATGGTACCCGTGCAAAGCAGCGGTTTCACAGACGAATGTAGTTTAATGATATTATTATTTTACGTTTTTTGGCGAGCATTGTTTAACGATTTTTTTATAATTGATGATTGTTTCTAGCGATTGTGTGTTTGTGTTGTGTGATATTTTAAACAATTAATATGTCATATCATTATATGTAAATTTGAAAACTTATTAATTTTCACTCAAGTTACAATCTTTACTTAAATCCCTTATAGCGCTTCTAATTTCGTCATTGTGACATATACAAAATAGTGGTTTTAGTGCTAGTTAGGAGATCCGATGACAAACACAAGCTTGGTGAGCTTCTGGTGGTTGGGTCAGGCCTTGATCGTAAGGAGCTAGCTTGAGGTGTTGAAAATAGGTTAAAAGAGCTTCTACAAGTCACGTTGTAATAATGTTGCAGAAGAGACAGTAAATACAATATCATCAACATACAAAAGAAAAAAAGAAATAGCAACCGTGTTTGTAGATAAATAAAGATGAGTCACAACGAGAAGGACAAAAACCAACACGGATGATAAAGGCAGCAAAGCGCTGAACCAAGCTTGTCTTAAGGCCATATAGAGATTATTGTAATAAATACACATGATCAAGACGCGTTGAGGCAAAAAAAACAGGATGGTTATGCATATAAACAATCTCAAAAAGATCCATATGTAGAAACATACTCTTGACATCCAGCTGATAGACATATTTAATTATGTGGTAACAAACCAAATAAGTCAAGATTGCATATATGTGTTTTACAAACCACAGACTTTGCCTTGACAAATCACATTGATTCACCTTCAAAAACTTTCTTAATCAATAGAGAAGTTTTTGTTCCCATTAGTTCTTAATAACGTCCGTGAAGATGTCAAAGTAAAAGTTCAGTATGTTTTGGAACAAAATGAGTTGAATTAAAATCAAAGGAAAGGTGTGTTTACGATTGATGAAGTTGAGCAAAAAAAACCCGTGTCACATGGACAAGGTCCATCAAAATAAAATTAAATAAATTAAATGAAAGATGAGCGTGAGAAAAAATTTGCCAACAAATTGTTAGGTTCTTCTACACAAGTGCTCTTTCGTTTAACTGTGTAAAAAATCCTAGAAAATGGGACACATGATTAGTGAATACGGGAGAGGGCTTGATCCACCTTCTTACCATGAGATGAGAGTTAATTTTTTTATTAAAAAGTCGACTTTCCATGATTTAGAAAAAATGTCAGTGTAAGAATAAAGTTTGCAAACTGATGAGAATGTGAATGAAAGTGATAGGAAGAATCGATTAATATGTAATTTTCTTATGAATAACCATACAACTAGTGTCTTCTTAGCATTGATTGACACATCAAATGTTAGCAAGACATAGGAAAAAATTATGATGTTGGATGATTTTGTAGTGAAAATTGGTGAAGTACATGTTCTTCGGGTAGTGACTCATAATACTGAAAATTTAAAGGATACTAATTAGACTTGATAAGATAAAAGAACGAAAACTGATTTTGGTACACCTAGTGTTGCTCATTTGTATTGACTTGATGATTTTGAAGGACTTTAAAAAGAAGATTTGGAGAACACAATAGTCACCATAGCAAAAGGTTGAAAAAGTCGAAATTTTTCATTATAATAGGACTCGTCCCTCATAGTGTTTATTGTAATGTTTACCAATAGGAAAGGAAACCCAATGCTTGATGCAATGTGGTTTACTACTTCTTAAACTGTTACAGTTGTCAATTGTATAGCCAAAAGGGCATTTGACTCTTCGATGTTTTTCCATCTAAGGGACAGGGGAAATAAAACTCGCAAAATCATGGAAGAATATTAAGAGTATAGTTCTTGATAACGTAGGATTTTAGAGATTAGTTAACACATGTTGTATTGTTTAAGTTCCTTTGATAATGGTACTTCGAATGGTTGATTCAGAATCACCTGACATGCCATGGGTTACGTTTTTTATGTATTGTCAATGCAAAGACGATATCCAATACATGTACAAAAATGTTAAATCAGTGTAATTTATCTTATGTGACACTGTCATTATTTCCCTAATATAATTGTATAATCAAAAACAATCATCCCACATACACTTTTTCGTTTATAATTTAAGGCATCAACCGATATCAGATATAATTGATCAAAGAGGGGGAACTCTGCTTAAAAGGCCGCTTCATGTAGCATATTACTACTTAAATCTACATATGCAATACAATCCCAACTTTGGGAAATATTATGATTTTAGCAAAAGTACATTTTATGAATGTCCTTTCACTGAAAATGCTGGCGTGTGGAATCACAACCTTATTGAAGGAAGAATGATATAGCAGCTTGATTTATTCAAGAACTCAAGGGCGCTATTTAAATTGTGTTGTTCCGCATCTTAGTTATAGCTGAACAAATACCTACAAAGTTATCATAAACTAACTCATGCTGTAAATAAAGTTATGTATTTAGTTCTTTGAAAAAGTTTTGTGTAAATAAAAGATAAACAATAAGTACAAGACAACAAAAAATAACTTTTCAATGTTCTAAAATCTTTTTATGAAGAATTAAAACCCATTGTAACTGCCGGAACAACAATATTGATTTTTTTTTTTTTAAATTACAATGTGTGTGTGTGTGTGTGTTGTGATCTCCTCACTCAATAACTTTGCATCACCAAAGTTATGCAAAAGTAACTACTATGCTAAACCAACTGAGCTCACTCGGGATATAGGTAGATTTGGAGGAGTTTTATATTTTCTTCCGGTGTTTTTGAAAGATACAAACAATTTAATGCACAAAACCTTAACCTACTTCTTTACAAGAACCGTTTGCTATTTTATACATACATAGGTAGGGTTTATTTACCATACCCAAATCCACCACCCCCCACCCCCACTCAAAGGGGGGTATAATTGCGTGTTTCCTAAAGCTGAAGGTTAGTTCATATTGTACACGCATTGCTCTATTACAATTTCTATTCCTAAGTATGGAGGACAAACATACTTATCTAAGGTCAATACTGACACTTGTCCCCTTGTCTCATACCCTATTCAAGATATTTACTTAGGCGAGATAATAAGCTAAGAAATTATCTGTTTCAAACTATCCCGCCTATTCTTTAGTCTTTCGTCTTCAGGGTCTTCTAGTTGTTGGAGATCGTATGAGGTTCAGTGAGTCTATTACCATAACTCACTGAACTCATCACCTTCTTCTTTGGCTCAGGCTTCATTCACTGAGTACCGCCTCACTGAATGCTAGAATCCTTCTTATAGACTCATGTTGAGCATCTTGAAGGTAACTCACTTAGTGACTGTTCACTTAGTGACCTTAAAGTGTTAACGGTTATTGTCACTTAGGATATTTTGTATTCAAATCCTAAGTGAAAGATCATTGGGCACTGAACTGACCCAAAAATTTCCCCCTATTTGGATATAAATATATCCTAAGTGTTTTTCAGTGTGAGTGAGTAAATACAGCTTCTTCTCACACCGAATTCTAGAAAGCTTTATAAGGGATACTGAGTTTTCAAAAACGTACTTCATTAAAAGTTACAAGGCTTATTATCTATTATAAAAGATAACCAAAATACAAACGAAATACTTAATCCAACTTGTATCCAACAGCTTCTGATGTGTTTCAAAAGCTTTAAATTTATAAAACTAGAATTACTGATTATTAAATGGAAACACACGGGTAAAGTATAACCCACGTATATAGTATAATGTTTCAGGTAAGACCATGTCGTCCACAGGGATTTGAATATGTTCGTATAATCGCAAGTTTTAAGACAAATCTTAATGACTTTTTTAGATGAGATATGATTGATGATGGATTCAATAATAAAGGAATATGACTACTCAGATAGTTACATACGCTCTAGAATCTTTCTCTTTGATTTTTTTAAAGCTTTATGTTTGTAAAAGATAACGTGTATGATTCTTTAGTTTGTATGCCACTAATGATATATCTATTTAATCAGTTAACCTTTAGCAATGATATTATTCTTTTTACTCACAGTGCATCCAAAGTATATCTGATTCACATGTATCCCCTATATCATTGCTTACTCCAAAAGATAGATCAACAATAAGTATGTCATGGTTCAATGTTAATACGGTTTTTAAGTTAACATGTCATGGGTCATTACTTATAGGAATTCTTAAAGAACCAATGATGATAATGCTAAATATTCAAAAAGGATTAAGCCGTACAGGTTCTTCTATTCCCTTGATAAAATTTAAGTTGTTAAAGAGACTAAGATCTATATAAAGTACTCATAACTTTGTTTATTGGCATTTAAAGTTTTGGTTGTTAAATTCTTTACAGGATTAATGTAAAACAGACTAAACAAGGTCTGTGACATTCTCCTTTTTTATGAAAACTTTCTCCAATACACATAGACAAGATATTATTCACATTTTTGCAACAAAAAATGGATATGTTTTAGGTTCTATGATGTTATATTTAGCTTAAAAAAATCGATTGATTATACTAATTTAGCTTCAAGTACTTCGGTTTTTACATTAGAATAAGATTATTGTATGAAATCTTAACCATTCATATCCTATTACTTATATATCAAGTTGTGGAGCATGAACGATATGTTTACTAATGAATGGGTGAGTTTTACTAATGAACGGGTCTGTTCATCGCACTTTAATATTTAAAAAGTTTTAATTCCTTATACGATTTGTTTCAAATGTTTCTTCTTGGTACCTCATGTAAATTCTGTATGCATTAGGTGAGGTTTAAACAAAAGTATCAGTTCGGGCCATCGCAAGTGGGCCGACTCAACTTGAGTTGTTATATCGACTGTGAATGATCTTAGATTTTGGTTCAATTTATTGTGCCATTTACACCAATTTGAATTCATTCAGGTGGATAAATTGTTGTTTCTCTTTCTGGCCATTTTATGCAAAATATGTGTTGGGATATGTCCATATCATAAATAAATATACGGCCGAAAATATGTGAGCCTATGGGGGCACACGCGTTTACACAGAGGATACGTTTATTAATGTAATTGATATATATATATATATATATATATATATATATATATATATATATATATTTTTATATATATATAATATATATAATTATTACTTATTTATATATATATATATATATATATATTAATTATATTAATATGTTTCACAAAATAATTAAATGGTCATTAATTATAAACGTTAGACGTTTTAATTAATTAATAGATATTAATAAGTGAAGGACTTGTTAGTACAAAAACCGAAACCCATAGGATGTTGGTTGTGACCAGTCAAACTAAAGGAGTACAAGGGAGGAGAGTGTCGATTTATGAAACTTAAAGAGGTGCTCTAGTCTAACTTGAAGAACAAGTTTGGAGACTACATAAACTCCCTTACATTCATAAATTGGATATATTATTGTATCGTAAAGAAAAATACATTCCGTCCATTCTTTTTGTTTCTTGTCATGCGATTGGCTTACACATTCTATAAAGGGTTTTGGTGGTTGTCTAGCGTGAACGCAGATGTATAACATGATGTATATCGCATGATATCTCCTTTGGTTATTGATATTTGGCAGAAAATAAAACTACAAAGGGTTTGTTTGGTTTTGTTCGATCCTACTCAAAACAAAGAACAAACTGTTTCGTTGTTATTATCGTGAAGCAAGTACTAGCATCCTAGCGTATTTTGGTGACGTGTAGTGTGTGCATACCATAAAGGTTATCTAATTTGGTAACTTGTTTGGTTCCGCGTATTAGAGTTATACATACGCGTATATTCAAGAACGGTGTTCGTTTATTGCTAAAAGGTACACCTTCTTGAACCCTTGTTAACTATGTTATTCTATACATGTTTATTTATTCCGCTGCGTACTCGTGATCTTTAATAGTTAATAGTTGTAAAAACCCAACAGTGGTATCCGAGCCATCGTGTAGAATTTATAGTTACAAGTAATAAAATTTGATAAAATTAAGGTTCTTGATTAATTTTTTAAGCCCTTTGGGCGTTTTATGCATAAAGATTCGATCTTTGTGCATCAAGATTCAATCTTTATTAGTTATAAAATTAATTAGCCGAATTCTAGGTTGTATGAAATTTTATGGATAAAACTTGATGTGTTTAATTGTTAATTGATCGCTTTTATGTTCATAATTAATTGTTAATTCGGCATCCATGATAAAGACATGCAATTTATCATGGAGGGATATGTGATATAAATCTTGTTAATTGTTAAAAGTTTTTTGTGTAAATACAATGATAAAGAATTAAAACATAGACATTAAATTTGATTTGATAAGATCCACGACTTTAAAAGCTAGGGAAGTGGTATGTGTTTAATTACACATACCTTTTACCTTTAAAAACGAGCTAAAATAACCAAAAACGGACTTAAAATGCCAAAAATATGCTTGTTTTGCTAATTGTGTTGTGCAAGAACGGATATCTAAGAAAAGGACGGAAAAACAAAGCCAAAACGACAAAACCGGACACGGAATGGAAAAGCGTGGAAAAGACACAGTCAAGTCCAAGCCCAAGTGTAGAAAAGTCAACCCAAGTCAACCCCGACAAATCCAGAAGTCAACAAGTGAAGAAAAATAAGTTTAGGGACTTAAATTGCCAAATCCTAAACTTATTTAAAGAGGGAAAAGAAGAAAAACAAGTTAAGGGGCTAAAATTGCCAAATTGGCAATCTTGTTTTAAACTTGTTTTATATGAAAGAAAAAGAAGAAAATAAAGGAGGAGGGTTTAAAGTGCCAAATGGCAAAGGTTAAACCCATCATGGGGCAATAACTGCCAATATTCCAAAACCATAACACCAAGGACTTGTGGTGCAACTCCATTTATAACCTTTGGGGACTGAAACTGCCAAGTCCCCAAACTTGCATTAACCAAGGACGAAAACTGCAAACTACCTTATAACCTTGAGGGGCCAAAGTTGGCAAACCACCAAACCCGTCCCTGTCACCCTTTATAACACCTTTTCCCGCTTTTTTTAAAACCCCAAGACCCAATCACGGGTCTCCTTCCTCCCCTTTATCCTGCAAACCCAAACAACCCCATGGACAATCATCCCTCCCCTTCTCCACTATCACCCCAGCTGTAAGATTGCCAAGTTGGCAATCTCACCACTCCCCAAGCCTAAGTCGACGGCTGAGATAGTGATCCAAACAAGCACAAAGGAGAATCAAGGGCTAAGACTACTTCATAAGCTTCTATCTCTCACAAAACAAACACAGGCTGCATACTCTCTCAGAAAAGAAGCACACAAAGAAGGACCCAAGACCTAGTTTTTTAGTATAAATAGATACCTTGTAAGCCTTAAGGGCATCATCTAATTTTCTGTCTTTTAATGTATTTTTACTTAATTTCAATGCAACTTTAAGTTTATTAATTGTCTTTTAATTTTCAGCAAGTGTATTTCAATTTCGAGTTTTAATGAAAAGTTGTTTTAAGCTCTAATACTCTCAATAAGCTCTTATTCAGTTAAAATAAGCTTCTATAAGCTCTTATAGAAGTTTGATTAAGCTTATAAAACTTAAACTCTTCATAGTTTATAGTTTTATAAGTTTTTGTTTGAAAAATCAAGAATAAGCCATTTGGAAGATAAGCTAAAGTTGGAAGAGCTTATTGGCTTATTCACTGGCTTATTTATAAGCCAGAGCTTGTAGGTGAAAGCCCTTGAGGGCTCAAAAAGTCCTTGTAAAAGCTTGGACAAAGGTCATTACAATTTTCCCTTTAAAGCCTTAATTTTTAGATTTTTATAGCTTATTCTGTTTTAGCTGATTAGAGTGCTTATTTCTTGCTTATTATTGTTCATTTATGTTGTTTAGTGCTTATTTGTCAATTCCCTTTAAGAATTGTGAGTTAAAACAGCCTTTTAAAGTGTAAAAATCCGTTTTAAGAAATATAAAGGGGTGTTTGGGTTAAGTATGAAAATGGGTCAAAACAGGTTTTGTCATGGGTTGGTGTCACTTGGTTGACTTTAGCTTAAGTATTAAGCTCATTTGAGTCTGTTTTTAAAAGGTTTTTAAGTTTAAAAAATGTTTTTCAAGGTTCCCTAAATCATTCTTTTAAACTGTTGGGTTTAAAAAGAGATACAATGGCTTATTTGGTTAAGCCATTGTAATCCTGGGTTAAGGTTTCAAATTGGTGTCAATTGTGTGTACAAAACCAACTAGTCCAAGTCTCAAAGGTCCCTTGTGTTTTATACACATTCTGTCATTTTTTTTGTTTGTCAAAAGCCAAATTGCTTACTTCTTTTTGCACTAAAATCAGTAGGTTTTCTTTGTTTTTAGAGGCTTAAAATTTGAGCATAAGCTCATTTTAAGCCATACTTAATCTGTTTTAACCTAGCTTTTTATTTTAAGCTTATTTGACAGCTTATTGTAAGCTGTCAATATAAGCCTTTGACTTAAGACCATTTCCCCTGGTGCTAGGGGCCCAACTTCAAGCCCTCTTATCTAGCTTATTAGTCAACCTTAGCCCTAGATTTTGGCTTTTCTAAAAAGCCAATAAGCCCTTGTTTAAGCCCCTTTAGTTGTAGACTTTAGCTTGTAGTTTAAGTAGCTTATTTTTAAGCTTTAAGAAGCCCTTTGACTGTTTTTGCTTAAGCATAGTGTAGTGATTGCTTATTTTCTTTCTAGCTTATTAGGAGCTTATTAGTTGTTGAATTCAGTCCTTAGTTGCTTCTTAGGTATGTTAATAGGCCTTAGATAGCTTATTGCCTTTGTCCTTTGCTTATTAAGGTTTTTAAGCCCATATCCATACCCAACAGTACTAACTCTTTAGTTAGTACTGCTGTGGGTATTAAGCCATTTTTGGCTTATTGAGCTTATTCCATTTGCTTAATTGTGTTCCTAGTAGCTTATTAGGTTAGTGTGTTAAGTTGTTTTTCTCATTTTTCCCATTTTCTTGTTTATTTAGTATTAACAGTTAAAAGCTTTTTGCCCTTAAGCTTTGTTAAGTTACTGTCTAAGTTTAAGCCCTTTTTCTAGCTTATTTAGTTGTAGATTTTAGCTTCTTAGTGCTTATTTAAGATAGGTTAGATAATTTTTTTAGCTTTTTAGTTCAAACTTTAGCTTAGTAGTCTAAAAGTCCAAATGGAAAAGCCATTTTGCCCTTAAGCTAACTTTAAGCAAGCTGTCGACTTAAAAAACTCTTTTTAAGCTTATTTATAAGCTTTCACAAAAAGTTGTAGTTTTAGAAATTGTTAAGCTCAATAAGCTTAACAAGTTTGTGTAAAAAGTTTTTTTTTGTAAAAAAAAAGAGAAGACAAGGGGTGACCCGGGTGAGCAAGACTCGAACTCGGGCCTCTACCCTCGATACATCCCTTTTATAACACCATACTTACCGCTGCGCCCTTGGGACTTTTTCAATAAAGTCCCAAGTGCTTTAGTATTTAACCCCATTTTAGCTTTTAAAGCTATAAGCTGTTTCCGAAAATTTTTTCTTTCGAAAAAAAAATTTCGAAATTTTTTTATGTTTCGATTTTTTTTTCGAAAATTTTTACACATTTTTATAAAAAAATTTGAATTTTTTTTTTTTCGAAAATTTTTACAAATTTTTTCGAAAATATATATTTTTTTCGAACATTTTTTTTTTTGAAAAAAAAAATTTTGAAATTTTTTTTTCTAAACTTCTTTTTTTCGTAAATTTTTTATGTGTAATAAATTTTTTTCGAATTTTATTATAAAAATTTTCTCGATATTATTATAAAAATTTTGTAAAAATTTTCAAAAATATCGAGAAATTTTTTCGAAAATTTTTACACATTATTTATAAAAATATCGAGAAAATTTTGATTTATTATAAAAATGGTGTACAAATTTTTCAAAATTTTTTTTTTTCGAAAGATTTTATTATTATTTTTTGTTTTAGTTTTTTTTTTTTTTTAATAATTAAATTTAAAAAATTAATTATTTTATATTTTTTTTTTAATATTTTTTTTTTTAATTTTTTTTTGTTATATTTATTTATATTTTAATTTTTTTTTTATTTTTTTTATTTTTTTTTTTTTTATATTTTTTTATTATTTTAATTTATATGTTTATATTTTTTTAATTTTTTTTTTATTTTTTTTTTTTATCTTTTTGTTTGTTTTATTTTATTTTTTTGTTAAATATCGAGAAAATTTTTATAATAAAAATTCGAAAAAAAATTTATACACATAAAAAATTTACGAAAAAAAGAAGTTTAGAAAAAAAATTTCAAAATTTTTTTTCAAAAAAAATGTTCGAAAAAAATATATATTTTCGAAAAAATTTGTAAAAATTTTCGAAAAAAAAAATTTCAAAATTTTTTATAAAAATGTGTAAAAATTTTCGAAAAAAAAATCGAAACATAAAAAATTTTCGAGGAAAAAGAAGTTTAGATAAAAAAATTTCGAAATTTTTTTTTTCGAAAAAAATTGTTCGAAAGAAAAATTTTTCGAAAAAAAGAAAAATATATTAAAACCACAGGGACGATTTTTGAAACTTCCTCAAACGATCGTTAGCTAAATTGACTAACGTTGTCACATAATAACTAACGGTACAAACGTTTTGTTCAAGTTGAAAAATAATTTGAAAGTACATTGGTGATATCGGTAATAAAAAAGTAAATGGTTCATTGTGGTAAATTTCAGAAAGTACGTTGGTATTCTATGGCTTTTACCCTTTTAAAAATTGTTAAGCTCAATAAGCTTAACAAGTTTGGTTCACAAAGTTTTCATAAAAAAAAAAAAAGGAGACAAGGGGTGACCCGGGTGAGCAAAAGACTCGAACCCGGGGCCTACTACCCTCGTACACCTCTCTTTTTGGTAACAAGTGTTACCGCTGCGCCCTTGGGACTTTTACGTTAGTGTCCCAAGGGCTTTAGTATTTAACACCGTTTTAACCCTTATAAGCTATAAGCTGTCTTAGCTTATTTGCGGGCTTATTCATAAGCTAATTTTTGGTTTCTTATTTTTCGTAGGATAATTATAGTGTCTAGTATTTTAGGTAAATTTTTAAAAGTAGTTTAGTATTTTTTTTATAATTTAATTTAGTTAAAAGTTTAAAAAATTCATAAAAAATTCAAAAATTATCAAAAAAATATTTTTCTTTTTTAGAAAATTTTCTTTAGTCATATAGTACGTAGGAAAAATACAAAAAACTTACCGTAGGGGTGGGGGGGTCATTTTTCTAACTTTTGATTTATAAAGAACGGGACTCGGGTGCGGTTTTGTCTTGGCTCATTTTTGGGTCAAACGACCTCCGTTTTCAGTCTAGTCTTTTTCATTCTTCGTTATTAGCCCCCTAGAGTAGTTTAGAAGCAAAAATTTCTTCGTAGGGTTAATTTTGAAGATTTTAGGTTTTTGACCCTTTGTTCGGGATTCGTGCTCTCGTTTTCTAGCTTAATTTCATATTTTTTAGGATTTTCTTAAACGTTTTTGTTTATTATTGTTTAAATTAACTTTCCACACTCTCAAATCATTTCTCTCCTTCAAACTCAAATCTTCCGACTGTATCGATTTTCCAGCACAGCCTCATTGGGGATTAACGACCCGGGAAAAGTCTATACTGCTCCTGGTTTTATTGATCATTGTTTTTTTTTAGATTATATATTTTTGGCGCCGTTGCCGGGGAGGCTGTGATACCGACAATCGTTGCTCTTGATCATTTGTGTTTGAAGCTGTGAATATTATCTAAAAAAAAACCCAAAAAGTACAAAAATATTTTCATTTTCTTTTTAGTATAATTATCATAAAAAAAAACTAAAAAAAGAAAATCAAAAATATAAAAACATTGTCTTTAATTACAAATAAAATTCACAAATTGGTAAAATACCAAAATATAATATTCTCAACTGAGGTATTATCATAATAACTTCCGGTGAACTTTGTGGTTCCCAATTCGAACAAAAGATTTAAAAACTTGCCTTTTGTGTCACTAGCGAGGTACGGTTCACCTTTTAAAAGATAAACAAACTATAAGAGGGGTATAAGGCGGGTTGTTCCTAGGAACTACGACCCTAAAGGAAAAAGGTTTTTAATAGCTTCGCGCTTTCCTATTCCTCCGCTCCTTTGTGCGTTTTTCTTTTCGAAGAGTTACCGAGAAGCTTGTCGATTATTAGGTTTAAGTTGTCTTCTTCGTTGTCCGTTATTAAAATAAATTGTGAATTTACCTTTGATAAACCAAAAACCAAAAAAAAATTAGTGTAAATTTTCCTTTTTAGTGTATGCACACTCGTTCCCAAACTCGTAATCTTCATAATCAACAACACCAGGCCCCACCTCCTGTTGTTGAACCTTTTAATCTTGAAGAACCATTTGAAAATCCACCTCCTCCCCCACCTCCAATGGATGATCAACGTACTATGGCTCAGTTGCTTGAAGCACCCACCGCGGGTTACGAGGATGCCATCGTTGTGCCCGAAATCACCGCGGACAACTTTGAGCTTAAGCACGGTCTGCTTAACCTCGTTCAAAACAAGCAATTCTTCGGACATGACAAAGAAGATCCTCATGCCCACATCCGATATTTCAACAAGATCACTTCTACGATGAAGTTCCCGAACGTCCCGAGTACGTCGGTAAAGCTTATGCTTTTCCCATTTTCCCTCGAGGGAGCAGCCCGGATTTGGCTTGAAAAAGAACCCCCTCGATCGATTCAAACATGGGATGATCTTGTCTCAAAATTCATCAACAAATTTTTCCCTCCTTCTAAAACAACAAATCTTCGAAATGAAATCACGAGATTTAACAAAGATTTGATGAGACGTTTTATGAAGCATGGGATCGATTTAATGATCTTCTTCGGGCATGTCCACATCATGGATTTTCTGAGTTGCATCAACTCGATACATTCTATAATGCCTTGAACTCTAACGATCAAGATTCGTTAAATTCCGCCGCGGGTGGCAACTTTTTGGACAAAATGCCTCGTGATTGCCTAAGAATCATTGAAAGCAAATCCAAAGTTCGTAATTCACGTAACAAACCAGTTGTTGCAAAAGTGAGTTCGAGCACTTCCACCCCCGGAATCTCTTCCGAAGTTGCTGAGTTGAAAGATATGGTGAAAGCTTTACTCCTTGACAAGAAAAATCAATCTCCCGCTCCTACTCCTGTCAAAGCGGTTGAGGAAAGTTGTGTTACTTGCGGTGGTGCTCATTCCTACCAAACTTGTCCAGCCACTTCTGGCAATGTTTATCGAGATAATATCCAAGAATATGTCTCTCAAGCAGCCGCAGCTAACTACAACCAAGGAAACACCGGTTATCGAGCCCCGATTTCAAATCAAATTCGACCACCCGGTTTTCCTCCCATTCAAAACCATCATGTGCAAAATCAAGGAAACAATCAGAATCGTTACAACCAAAACCGAGGGAATTTCAATCAAGCTCCAGCTTACCAATCCCCGGTTCATCAAGGTCAAGTCTATCGACCTCAGGTTGTTCAACCTCCTGCTTATCAAGCTCCCGCCTATCAAGCTCCAGCTCCTCAGATTCAAGGTGTATCAAAGGAAGATTTCCATAGCTACGTAAAAGCTAATGATGCTGTGATGAGGAACATGCAAACTCAAGGTCAAAACATGCAAAATCAATTGAACAACTTGGCTACTTCAAATCAAAGACTTGAAAGTATGCTAGGTAACTTCATCAAGATGAATACCGCCTCTACTTCGGGAACTCTTCCTAGTAACACCGTTACTAACCCGAAAGAGGATTTAAAGGGTATTACCACTCGAAGTGGTGTAGCTTACAAGGGACCCACGATTCATACTACTTCTTCTCCTAAAGTAGTAGAACGTGAACCCGAGGTCACAAAGGATACGATGCCTCCTACTAATAACGGAAGCACCGAAGACATCCCACCTCCGGTTGTCCCTATTGTCAATCATGAATCAATCTCTGAGCCCGCAAATGCTCCAGTTAGTGCTTCAAGGCCTAACCAAAAAGCATCAATTCCATTTCCTTCAAGAAGAAATGATGAAAGACGTCGTGAGAAAGCTAACGACCAAATTGAGAAATTCTATGAAATCTTTCGAGATTTGAGTTTCGAAATTAGCTTTACGGATGCCTTGATGCTTATGCCAAAATTCGCCTCGACTCTAAAAACCTTAATCGGAAACAAGGAAAAGTTGAGTGAAATGGCTAGAACCCCATTGAATGAGAATTGCTCAGCCGTCATCCTAAACAAGTTACCAAAGAAACTTGGAGACCCTGGCCGATTTCTCATTCCTTGTGAATTCTCTGGGATTAATACATGCAACGCCTTGGCCGATCTTGGTGCAAGCATTAATCTTATGCCATATTCCGTCTGGAAAAATCTCTCTCTTCCCGAACTAACCCCGACTTGCATGACGCTTGAATTAGCGGACCGTTCAATCTCTGAACCAATCGGTATCGCTGAAGACGTTTATGTGACGGTGGGAAAGTTCCAATTTCCTGCAGATTTTGTAGTCGTCGATTTTGAGCCTGACTTCCGAGTACCCTTAATTCTCGGGAGAAGTTTCTTGAAAACAAGTCGTGCATTAATCGATGTGTACGAAGGTGAGATAACCCTTCGTGTTGGCAAAGAGGCCATTACATTCAATCTGGACCAAACTTCGAGGTACACAGCTGATTACGATCATATGACGGCAAACCGAATTGACGTCATTGATATGGCTTGTGAAGAATACTCTCAAGAAGTTCTTGGTTTCTCTGATGTGATCTCGAGTGGCAATCCCACTCCTTACTATGATCCAATCGTCTCTACTTCTTCTCCAACGTTAACTCCATTCGGGGACAGTGATTTTCTCCTTTTCGAAGAAGCCGACTCTTTTCTTGCTTTAGAGGATGATCCAACTTCACCGGAAGTTGATCCAACATATTATGACCCTGATGGGGACATTCTTTTCCTTGAAGAAATTCTTAATAGTGATCCATCACCACCCCCTCCCAATCAAGGAAATTATTTTCCAGAAATTCCAAAAGATCTTAAAATTTGTGAAACAAACAATGAAAAATCTTCAAGGACTTGCCACCTCATTTAGAATATGCATTTTTGGAAGGTAACGACAAGTTGCCCATCATAATTGGAAAAGATTTAAAGAATGAGGAAAATGCCGCTCTAATCAAGGTTCTAAAGTCCCACAAGCGAGCCATCACTTGGAAACTCTCCGATATTAAGGGTATTGACCCAGAGTTTTGTACTCACAAAATTCTTATGGAAGAGTACTACGAACCGACGGTTCTGCATCAAAGGCGGGTAAATCCGAAAATCCATGATGTCATCAAAAAAGAGGTTGAAAAGCTTCTTGATGCCGAATTAATTTATCCGATCTCTGACAATCCATAGGTAATCCCGATGTACTGTGTACCGAAAAAGGGTGG
>BQNB010061166.1:4700-26997 GCA_026074375.1 Tanacetum coccineum | reverse complement strand
TTTCAGGCAATTGGCAACCAAATCGGGAAGATTATATTTTCCTTCAACAACGGAAAAGCTCTTTGCCAAACTTCCACCATCCCTTCGTTGATAATCGCTCAGCTATTGGTTTGATGAAAAATCCGGTGTTCCATGGGCGTAGCAAGCACATAAATATAAGGTACCACTTCATTAGAGAATGTGTCGAAAATGGGGAGATAATAGTAAGTCATGTGTGTGGCACGAAGCACAAAGCAGACATCCTCACGAAAACAATGGCAAGAGTGATGTTGAGGTTATTCAACAAAACTAGTTAAGCACTTCATACAAATGATAAATGATATCGGTAAAATGACAAATCTCTTGAATTGAGAAACTCAGAAATAAACTGAACACAATATTTAACGTGGTTCGGTCCTCCTGACCTACGTCCACGGGCAAACGAGAGAGCGTATTTTATTAACACCAAGAAATTACAATCATTCAAGGCTAAAACTGTACTTGAAATCTGATTACTCACAATAAGGTATCACACAATATTTTGGCTATAATACTGCACAAAATATATACCTTATATATGACTCACTATGTGTTATTGGGATGGGATCAATACTGAATGATATTGCATGCACTTCTATTTATAGTTAGAAGTAAACCGCTTTCGTTCAATGTGAACCCTCAAAAATGATAGGCGCCAACAATACCAATATTCTTGACTTTTACCCAATCAAATGCATGGACTACCGTCCATTTAAGACATCATATTCAACAATTGTAGGCCACCTTCTATCATCACATGCATGAACCAACTTTTTCAAACCGACCAAAAAATTGGTCAACTTTATTTGGCTAACAAAAATCAATTTGCTTTTTACTTCTTTGATAAAGTTGTTTCTAGAAAACTGTCGACATCAACAATCTCCCACTTGAAGATTCGATTAAAGCTAAAATCGATCTTCACACCGTTATCATCTCTCTCTCCATCTCTCTCGTTTTTCTGCCAATACCACTTTCCTTATTTTCCTGGAAGACCAGTTGAAACCATGCAAAGCTTCAACTTCTCTGTGGTAACCACCTTGGTGAACATATCTGCTGGATTCTTCGTGCCAAGGATTTTCTTCAGATTTAGAGTTCCATTATTAATTAATTCACGAATAAAATGGTACCTCATCTGAATGTGTTTCGTTCTACTGTGAAACACTGGATTCTTCGCTAAATGAACTGCACTCTGGTTATCACAATACAATACACAATCTTCCTGTTGCATTCCAAGTTCTGATAGAAAGTTCTTTAACCATATAAGCTCTTTGGCTGCTTCTGCAATTGCCATATACTCTGCTTCTGTGGTTGAAAGAGCAACACTCTTCTGTAACCTGGACATCCAACTGATTGCTGTACCTCCGATTGTAAATACATAACCTGTAGTGCTTTTACCAGAATCTGAGCATCCTCCCAAATCGGCGTCAGTGAATCCTTCTAGCACAACACCTTTCTTGCTGAAACATAGTGCTATCTTAGAAGTACCCTTTAAGTAACGTAATAGCCACTTAACTGCCTCCCAATGCTCTTCACCCGGATTTGACATAAATCTGCTGACAACTCCCACTGCATGAGCAATATCTGGCCTGGTACAAACCATTGCATACATTAAACTGCCAACTGCTGATGCATAAGGAACTTTAGCCATTTTCTCCTTGTCTTCATTCGTCTGAGGTGATTGCTTCTTAGAGAGTTTCAAATGATTAGCCATAGGTGTGCTTCTGATTCGGGCATCATTCATCCTGAACTTATCTAAAACTTTCAAAATATATTTTTCTTGAGAAAGCTTTAGAGTACCTTTTGTTATGTCTCTGATGATCCTCATGCCAAGTATCTGTCTTGCAGCACCCAAATCTTTCATCTCGAACTCTTTAGACAATTGTCTCTTCAATCTGTCAATTTCCGCCATGTCTGATCCTGCAATCAACATGTCATCAACATATAACAAAAGAATGATATAAGAGGAGCTGAATCTCTTCTGGTAGCAACAATGATCAGCTTCACATCTCTTGTATCCATTCTTTCTCATAAACCCATCAAACTTCAAGTACCACTGTCTTGGAGCTTGTTTCAGTCCGTATAGACTTTTCTTCAATTTACAAACCAGGTTTTCCTTACCAGCAACCTGAAAACCTTCTGGTTGTACCATATAGATGTCTTCTTTAAGGTCTCCATGGAGAAAAGCTGTTTTCACATCTAGCTGCTCTAGATGGAGATCTTCAGAGGCTACAATACCCAAGACCATTCTGATTGTAGTCATCTTCACAACCGGAGAGAAAATCTCATTGTAATCAATCCCTCTCTTCTGTTGGAACCCTTTGACCACCAACCTTGCCTTGTATCTTTTCTTGCCATCAATCTCATCCTTGACCCGAAACACCCACTTGTTCTGCAGTGATTTCTTCCCATATGGGAGCTTGACTAAGGACCAGGTATGGTTCTTATCAAGAGAGCTCAACTCATCTTCCATGGCCTTTTTCCACTGTATGGAATCTTCCATCTTCAAGGCCTCTGGATAACACTCAGGTTCACCATTGTCAGTTAATAACAAATAATTAGCTGAAGGTGAATACTTAACTGTAGGTCTTCGTACTCTAGTGGATCTACGAACTGTAGGTGTTGCGGTCTCTGCATCACCTGCAACCTCATCCTCTGAACTACTAGCATCTGTACTTATACTGTCTTCAGATATATCAGAGCTCCCACTGCTTCCTGAACCTTCATTTGTCTCTGGATTATTAACAGGTTTTACAATGTCGTCATCTGAGATTTCTTCTAGCTCAACTTGATCTTTCTGTTTTGATTGCTTGTCAGTGCCTGAGCTAAATTCATCCTTATATAGAGCATTCTCGTTGAACACCACATCCCGACTTCTGATAACCTTTTTATTCTTGTTATCCCAAAAGCGGTACCCCATGTCATCCAACCCGTAACCTATAAAGGTGCATTTTCTTGCCTTTGCCTCTAGCTTGTCTCTCTCCGAGTCTTTTATTTTGACATAGGAGATACAGCCAAAAACTTTTAAGTGTTTGAGCGAAATCTCACGACCTTGCCATTCCTCTTCTGGAATCTTGAACCCTATGGGGACCGAGGGTCCTCTGTTGATTAAATACGCAGCAGTGTTGACCGAATCTGCCCAGAACATCTTAGGTAAACCTGCATGCAGTCTCATGCTTTTAGCCCTCTCGTTCAATGTTCGATTCATCCTCTCAGCTACTCCATTCTGCTGAGGTGTCTCTGGAACCGTCTTTTGCATTCTGATTCCCTGGTCAGCACAGTAATCAACAAATTCTTTGCTACTGTATTCGCCCCCATTGTCTGATCTGAAACACTTGATCTTCAAGTTTGTTTCATTCTCCACAATAGCTTTCCATTTCTTGAAAACGCTGAAAACTTCAGACTTATGTTTCAAGAAATAAACCCAAACTTTCCTTGTGCAGTCGTCAATGAAGGTAACGTAGAATCGGGATCCTCCCACTGAAGAAACTGAAGTGGGACCATAAACATCTGAATGAACTAACTCCAATTTTCTGGACTTGGGTGGGTGACCTATCTTTTTGAAAGTGACTTTCTTCTGTTTGCCAAGAACACATGGTTCACAGAATTCTGCTGTCACAGTCTTTAGATCTGGTATTCTCCCTTTGGAGACTAGCATCTTCATTCCCTTCTCACTCATATGTCCAAGTCTTTGGTGCCACATAGTAGATGTCCCAACTTTTTCAACAGCATGTGCTTCTGCATCAGAAACTTCCACCATGTATAGTGTACCCCGCTTCTGACCCCTAGCAACAACTAAATTTCCCTTTGTAACCTTCCACTGATGATTACCAAAAGTAACATGGTAACCTTCATCATCAAGTTGCCCCACTGATATTAACATCCTCTTTAGGTCTGGAATAAACTTGACATTCTTCAAGGTCCAATTTGTACCTAAAGTCGTCTTGAGGACCACATCCCCAACACCAGTAATATCCAGGCACTTGTTGTCCGCTAGTCTGACCTTCCCACTGTACTGTCTAAAATTCTGCATTACATCTCTGGAATAACTAGCATGAAACGATGCACCAGAATCCATGATCCAAGATTCTGTTGAGTTTTCGACACAGCAAATGAGAGCATCATCTTCAGAATCTGCTGCCATATTCATTTCCTTCTTGCCTTTATCTGCAAAAGGTTTTGAGCACTGATTTCTGAAATGACCTTTCTCTTTGCAGTTCCAACAGGTAATATCCTTCCTGTTCTTCGATTGACTTCTCTTTCTCGTCTTTGATTTTCCTCTACCACCATCCCTTCTGTTTGAACTTCTTCCCCTGTCTTCAGTATTTAGGAGACTATTGGAAGATTCTCCGGCACTTCGTCTGCGCACATCCTCACCAAGGATTAAATCGCGAATACCTTCGAATGACAGCTTAGCGCTTCCAGTCGAACTGCTAACTGCTGTTACTGTACCAGACCAACTGTCGGGCAAAGATGATAATAGTAGCAACGCCTGGACTTCATCTTCGAATTTAATATCAACTGATACTAACCGTGAGATAATTGAATTAAATTCATTAACATGATCAGTCACCGAGCCACCTTCCTTCATCTTTAGATTTACCAATTGCCGAATCAAGAAAACCTTATTTGCTGCCGAGGGTTTTTCGTACATGTTAGATAACGCTTTGATCAGCCCAAAAGTTGTCTTTTCGTTGACAATGTTATACGCAACATTTTTCGCCAACGACAATCTGACCTACACCAAGAGCCTGTCGATCCAACAATTCCCAATCAGCCTCCGGCATCTTTTCCGGTTTAATATCGGACAACGGTTCATGTAATTTTTTCTGGTAGAGGTAATCTTCGATTTGCATTTTCCAGAATCCGAAATCGTGACCTTCGAATTTGTCGATCTTAACTTTCCCATCTTCAGCCATAGCTCTGATACCAGTTTGTTGAGGTTATTCAACAAAACTAGTTAAGCACTTCGTACAAATGATAAATGATATCGGTAAAATGACAAATCTCTAAAATTGAGAAACTCAGAAATAAACTGAACACAATATTTAACGTGGTTCGGTCCTCCTGACCTACGTCCACGGGCAAACGAGAGAGAGAGTATTTTATTAACACCAAGAAATTACAATCATTCAAGCTAAAAACAGTAACTTTGAAATCTGATTACTCCACAATAAGTATCACACAGATATTTGGCTATAATACTGCCCAAATATATACGGTTATATATGACCACTATGTGTTTATTGGGATGGGAATCAATACCCAATGATATTGCATCACTTCTATTTATAGTTAGACGAAAACGCTTTCGTTCAATGGTAAACCCTCAAAAATGATAGGCGCCAACAATACCAATATTCTTGACTTTTACCCAATCAAATGCATGGACTACTGTCCATTTAAGACATCATATTCAACAATTGTAGGCCACCTTCTATCATCACATGCATGAACCAACTTTTTCAAACCGACCAAAAAATTGGTCAACTTTATTTGGCTAACAAAAATCAATTTGCTTTTTACTTCTTTGATAAAGTTGTTTCTAGAAAACTGTCGACATCAACAAGTGAAACATGAAGAAATGCGAGACCTGATTGGAGTGAAGCCAATCACCAATTCTGAATTAAGGGGAGAATGTTAAAATAATTCAGAAGTTTTATTTAATTTTGATTGCACGTCTATTTTAAGTAGGAAGAATAAATCAAGGCCACGTGACAGTTGTGATACCTGGTCTTTAGGAAGTAGTGGGTAGTTCCTATTTTTCTGCAATTTCTTTTGTTTAAATCCCCAGGCATTGTGTACATTGTTATTATCTCTCTCCAATTGAATAATATATAAAACCTTTGCCTCAATTGTGTTCTCTGTGAATCTTTCTTGTCATTTGTTTGTACAAATCTCGTGAAGAGCCTGTCAAAACCAACAACAGCTTCCATGTACGTATAGTTTCGTTTGCCAGTCACTGGATCCCAGTGCGGTAACATGAAGCTAGAAGACAAGAACGGTAGTAAGTTACAAAAGAAAAAAGAAACAGAACGGTAGGTCCTGCGATCCAACCAAGCTGAGCAGTCGCCCATGCCAGTGCAAGCACACCCGAACCTATGACCACCGTGATAATATGGTCACTAGCAGTCCAAAGAGTCCCTGTTGTTGCCCAAAGAAAGAAAACGGGTCATTTCAGTTTCTGAGCAATATTGTGTAGGTGAGTATTTTCTGTCAAAAATATATCAGATAAAAGTAGTTTACATGTTCTTTTGGGACGCCCGTCATCATTACAGAACTTGGAGGGGGCATGGGATGAGAAGTCGCCAGAAACTTCAAAGCCTTGTTGGTAGTTTACTGCATTCTTTTCATCTACTTTCATTTTGTTATTTTAAAGTATAAAAAATATAACACACTTTTAATAACAGTCTTGCAGAAGTGTGTGTCAAACAAGTATATTGGCTTTAAATGACTTTTCTATATGAATCTGTTATGAGATCATGGTGATAGATAGAAGGTATATATATGTAGTCAATGGTGTGTTGGGCGTAAGACACAATGGTCGCTGGCTCAAGACGTACTCGTCAAGTTTGCTCTTTAATTAGGTATATACCATCTTTAATTCTTTACTATCTCTGTATATTACTAGAGTCAGCTTTAATATATTACATTCTGAACCATATATATGTTTGTTAGGACTGTTTAGATTGAGACTAACAATGCCACAACTGTGAAAACAAAACTTATTTTGAGTTTTGAACTTTCTATCAAGTTTTTACTTATGTCCAAAATGACGAGTCCGCAAATATTATAGAATTCATAACACTCCAAATTAGAATAAGATTCACATGATACAAAAAGATCAAAAACAAATAATGTAACAGTGGGTTAACGGGTCAAAGCTGGAATTTTTGTTATGTTTTTTTTAAGTTGACTAGTATATCTGATGTTGTATTACAGTTTGCCAAACAACCCATTAAGTGGAATTTTGAATTTGACTAGTATATCTGATGTGGTATAACTGATATACAATTGCTGTGTTTTTTTTAAAGTTGACTGATATGGTATAACTGATATATACTCTAAGTAGTTGGTTAAAATTGCTTAAAAATGTCCGTTTTACCAGGAAAATGTTGTTGTCAGAGTGGTTAATGAGTCAAAATTGAAAAAAAAATTTATTGCACCTGTTATGTTACAGGGCTGCAACAAGCTTATTTCAGTTACAAGTTTGGTAATACTACGTACTAATATTATTTGAGGAAGTATATAAACACAAATAACTAACAAGTTGGTTAATAAATTCTGTTTTAGGAGAAACTAGTCTCAATTCTGCAAGGAACATTATATGCAGACCATCGGGTCGTTTGAATATGGTGGGAGGTTCACATGGTTTGGGATGGATATAACGTTGGTGCTGCTTCATGAAAGTTGACGGTAGTAAACATGTTACAGTAAACAAGTATCTAAAAACAACAAAGCCAAGTGTCACTTCCTAACCTGAAGCTTAGAAATCTTTTGCTCATAAACATCAAGACAAGTCAAGAAATCCATAACAAGAAGTCCTATACGTTGGTGGTGGGTGGCATCCGCGTGTTGTTGACGAGGATATGCTCATTGTCTCAAGTTGTTGACGAGGATGCCTGATGGCAATAATAGTACAAGATTTCTTGCACAAGTCTTGGCTAGTCTTGCAAATTACAAGATAAGGTATGCAATTGCTACAACACTCCATAGTTAGTAACTATTAGTTACATATTACTTAGAGCATCTCCAATGCAAAAACTAGTTAAAGCTTTTTACTATTTGAAAAAGCCTTTTTGGATAGTTTTTATGCATTAGAGCAAAAGCTTTTTGACTTGCTTTTTACAAAGTCTTGGTAAACACCAAGTCTTTGTTAGAGCTACCAATGGGAAAAGCTACCAAAGACTTTTCACTATTTAAAAAAGCTTTTCGAGATGGTTTTTGCCATTGCACCAAAAGCTTTTTAGAAGGGTTTTTACAAAGACTTGGCAAACACCAAGTCTTTTGTAAAAGTCTTACACATTGAATGTATCTTGCATTTAAAGCATTAAAATGCAAAAAGCTATCAAAAGCTTTTTGCATTGGATATGCTCTTAAAAGTTATCCTTCTCTTTTATGTTATGCATTAATTGCATTAAATGCAAAAAGTCATTAAAGACTTTTTGCATTAGAGATGCTCTTAGTTCGTTAAGTATGGTTATTGAACGATCGAATTATACATAATTTTCTTACTGTTAATTGTGTGCTTTTAGTTTATCAAACCAGTGACTTCTAAAACATATCATCGTATATGAAAGAGTTAATTGCATTTTTGGTCCGACAAATTACAGGTTTGAGACCTTAACTTTTAAAATTGCAGTCATGGTCCCTATTTTCAAGTTTGCATTGCAAATTTGGTCCCCGATCCGGGACTAAACCTGCAATTTGGCCAAACCACAGGGACCAAAAATGCAACCCAAAAGGACCAAACCTGCAACCCAAACTTGAAAATAGGGACCATCACTGCAATTTCGAAAGTTAAGGTCTCAAACCTGCAATTTGGTCATACCACAGAGACCAAAAATGCAATTTACTCTATATGAAAACAAATATAAAGTTATGTTGCTTGTAACACCAAGTATTTTATATTTGTTATTCTTGTAACACCAAATATAAAATATCGGTTTCATAAGAATAGTTGCTTGTACATTGATTGTTGTTAACGAATTTAGAGTTCCATATTTGCCAGCCATGATCGAGATAACTTTGAGCCAATAATAATGGCACTGTGTTGTGTTTTAGCGAATAATCTTCAAAAAAAGCCCCTCAAATTTCATAAAAGATTCATTTAGAGAAATAACGAAATAACCGATAGTTTTTAACGGGAAGTGACAAAATAACCTAAAGGGTTAATTGCCTAAAAATGTATTATACTTGTCACTTTTTGTCATTGTATGTAGACAACTATTTTTTTTGCCATTGTGTCGCTCAACTTTTAATTTCGTGCTATTATGTGTATTCTGCGACTAGTTCTGCATGTAAAATGACCATTTTACCCTTCAAAATTTAAAAAAATGAGGGTAAAATGGTCACAAAAGCACGAATTTAAAAGTTAAACGACACAATGGCAAAAAAAATAGTTGTCTACATACAATGACAAAAAGTGACAAGTATAGTACATTTTTAAGCAATTAACCCTAACCTAAATCGGCTAAAAAAAGTTGGTCTTCTTTTTGTGCAAGAAAAAAATAGAGTATTTTGATTGAAAAAGACCCTAAGTCGAGTGTTTTTTTATGTCATTTGCCCTTGATAAAACTATATAACATGTAGAAAAGTCTTTGTGTAAATTTCCGTGAATTTTAAATATAACATCCTGAGTAACTATTGCTTATTAAATAGAAAGAACAAGCGTAGTTGCCCGCGCATTGCTGCGGGGCGGTGTTTATTTTATCATAGATTTTTATGAGATTTGGGTAAATATGTGTTATGCATGACTGCCCGTGCGTTGATGATGCGAGCGTTAATTTTTTTCTTTTTGTTATTTTTGTGCGCAACTTTTTTTTCCTACATATGTTTTAATAACAAGATTTTTTTATATGGGCTTATGGTTGGGCGTCATGTCGGGGGTATTTTTTGATCTGAATAAATTCAATACTTTTGTATTTTTTTTTCTTATTTTGGTGCTGAACAATTTTTATTTTATTTTTTTAATTTTGTCTATAGTTTCTTTTTTTTTATAGGGCTTATGTGTTGGGTCACATGTGTTTAGTCTCTGTCGTGGATATTTTTTTATATGAATAAATAAGTACTTTGTAATTTTTGTTTCTTATTTTGTGCCGAGGCATTTTTTTTTTCAGTTGCCTAACAAAAAAAAAAAGTCAAATGGGCTGGCCCCAAATGAGAGCCCAATGGGCCGGTACTATAGCATCTACGTAAAAAAAGTCAAATGGGCCGGCCACAAAGCGGGAGCCCATGGGCCGGTACTGTAGCAAACTAACGTCTAAACGACGTAGTTTTATTCCAAATATAGTATAATCAAGCATGATAACCCTGATAAGCGTATGCTGGGGTCGTAATTTTTTTTCGCGTAGTGCGAACATTATCATTTTTTATATTTTTTCTTTTGTGTAATTAATTGTTTCTCTTAATGTATTATATTATATATATTTGTGAAGATTTTCCTTTTCACCTTTGTCCTCAAGGGTAAACTGGTAATTTTCCATCATATATTATATTTTACTCTTACGTATATATAAGATTCTAGCGAATCAGTTATAAAATATAACGGTAACTAACGGTTATTTAAATTATCAACGTGAAGCATATTAAATCCTTAATAATAAATAAATATATATTAAGTATTTAATAAACGTACTCTTCGTGTCTTAACGCGTGTGCCCCCAATAGGCTCACATATTCGTAACGTATACGTGCTAGCCAACTACCATAACCCAACAATATAGATAGATAAAATCACAATATTTATTTCCTCATCTTGCCTTCTTTATTTAAACCCGAGTCACAAATAAAAACAAAAAATAAAATAAAATTACATATGAATATATGAATATTTGATAAAGTCAAGATCATGAAAACTCTAATAGCACAACATATAATTTCGCTGGCTTTCTTCTTTTCTTTTTTGCTTTTTCACTCGTGGACCAGCTAGACCATTTACTTTATGGCTTACAATAGTGGTGGCATTCGGTGGTAGAGGGGTTTGGTGGTGGTGGGTTTCGATGTTGATGGGGTTACAATCATGGATGAGTTCGTTGGTGGAGGTGAATGGTGGTGTAGTGGTGGAGTTGGTGGGAGAGTGGAGTTTATATGCTTCATGAAACCCGCTATGCAAGGCTGCAAAGAAACCAACATATATATACACACTTTAAAAAATATAATATATTTTCATCATTAGGGTTTTAAGAAAAGGAGGCATACATTTTTAAGGATTTAATCGTAGCCAATGTACCAACATACAGAAACATGAATAAATTAGTATGAAAATATAGTAGAAGTGGTTTACGATGATACTCATAACATGATATCTAAAACTGAGAACCAAAACGAAAGCAAAAAAGTGTGAATGTGATGAAGCCGGATATTGAGAAGAATAAGTGTTTATATTTCTGTGTTTTTTCAATGCAATTGTGGTCCCTATTTATAAAGGATTTACCCAAACTATAGTCAATGAAAATTAATGAGCCTATTAATTTATTTCATAAATAGCCTTCATAATTATAGAAATTAGTGGTTACATGAACACATTAAATGAAGTCATTTAATTAGCAATTATATTACTGTTATTTACGTTTTTAATGTATGATCAATGTTATTTACGTTTTTAAAACATTAGCACTAAATGAGCAATTATACTACTTAAATATTACGTTTTTAAAACATTAGCATTACATGTTTATAAATTCTAAACCCTAAAATAGCAAGATTCCATGCATTAAATTTTTTAATGTTTCCTATTTTAGCAGTTTTTCAACTTTCAAGAGAATCCTAAATTCTCTTTATAAATAGTATAGATATAGATAATATATTTTTGTTTCTTAAATGTAACTCTCTTAAGGATATATTTAACCAAACTCAAATTATGGTAATACACATTTCACAAGTCATACGACGTCGTGTTTGACTTCGTGCTACAGTAAAATGAACAGTACCCGGCCCCGCTGGGCTCGGTTACTGTCATCGGCCAAAAAAAAAACTTTATAATCCCCCTCCCTTTCTTTGGCCAAAAATAAGAACAAAAAATTACGGGACGTACTCTCATTTTTAACTATTTACGACTTTCTATCGGCCTGGGCAAAAAAAAAACGCGTGATTGTCACTTAATATAAGAACAAAAACAAACTATTAAACATGAGACCGAAAAAATAAACCCGAAAAAAAAAATGAATGCCCCACAACAACGCGCGAAAAATTAACGCCCGCAGCAACGCGCGGGTAATCTTGCTTGTTAACAAACAAAACACATGTGTAACTAAATTAGCATATATATATATACCACTGGTAAAACAGTTTCACAGACAATTTCTAAAGCTATATTGTCAAGTTATTGTTATTAGTATCTATTTAATCAGAATTATAGTTTAGAAAACTAAGCTATAATCATGATAATTTTAAGGTTGACTTATTCTAGTTTCCGATGTATTAATACATTTCTCTAGAGTCATGATAGAAGAAAATTCGAAACACGTTTTGAACTTTGAAGACATATAATGTTGACGTCAAGATGTCGACTTTTAGTCATTTGCTTATTTTAACCATATCTAAATACTCTAATTGAGTTATTTCATGCACGTTTGTACGTAGTACTAATCTGTATTTAAAAATATTAAGATAAAAATAGAATAACCAAAATCCAGGTCGTGGCCCATTTAAATTTATAATTCGGATTAGAATTTGTTTTTTTTCTTAAATATAGCAATAAATATCTAGCTTTCACACTATTAAGTTGTAATTGCTAATTTAAATAATTTGATTAGATAATGTTTTTTTCTGTCTATATACAATGGAGTTATAATTATAATTTGTTTAATAAATATGATAACTCGTCTCTGTACAAATAGAACAAGGTTTTTAGCCCGCGCTTCGCTGCGGAGCGCGGGGCTAAACGACATTGAGTCAAGAGGAATCTCGCTTGTGTTTCGCTTGATAAAACTAAAATGAAATATGTAGAATGAGTAACTTAAGTGAGTTACAAAAGCATATGTATGTGTCCAGATTTAACATGAAGCATGTACCTAAATCATATTAGTTTTATCATAATTGTCAACATGAAGGGTGACAGCTACCAGCAGCTTGTTGTGTATGAGTTGTTTTTGAACCATCATGAGTTATGTCTTCTGACATGTCATATAGTTATACCTTTTGATCCCAAGAAAGTGCTCCTAGCCTCTCAGTTTCATCTTCCGTCTTCTTTGCACCCTCACGCAGCCTCAATCCCACTGACCACCTTTTGACCTCAAGAATATGCTTCCAATCCTGCTCATAATGATGTGCCCAATCCTGTTTTTTTGTTTCCTGTTTTTGTATTGGTATTTATGTCATTTTCAATCATTTTACATATTAGTTTGGTAAAAAAACCTGATTATTTGACCCCACCCTTTTACACAAAAACGGCATTTTACATATTAGTTTGGTAAAAAAAACCTGATTCTTTTAACAGTTACACCGTTTGAAACATTTGCTTCATCAAAGCAGCCTTCGCTTCCTTTGCCCCAAAAAAGTAGTTTTCACTACTTAAAATATATTTATTTTATAAGCCATACACTAACCTAGGGGGTGTTTGAATTAGCTTATTATATGGGCTTATCGGCTCATTGCGATATAAAAAAGATGAAAAGCTTATTTTGTTGAGCCTGAAAAACTAAGCTTTTTGGCACCTTAAAAATCGCAAAATAAATTATAAAATCTCTTGGTTTTTTTGGGGTTATGTATCTTATAGCATCTTATTGAACTTTAGTATCTTTTGTTTAAAAATATTTGGTTAGCCTTTGAACTTCTTATTTTTGTAATGAGGCTAATAACACTAATTTCGTGGAACGCTAGGTTGAGGGCACTGATTATGTTACTCATGTAATGGGTAGGATTAGAGTGAAATAAAGACTTTTTAGCATATGTTTATTTGAATGTTTGTCGAAGCCAACAATCTTAATTTTGGCCATTTTTTTGTAATGCGTCTCTTTATTAGTAAAATTATAGGAAAACGAAGTACGTCGAAATAACTTATTACCCAATCCTGATAAACACGATGCAAACATTAAAAAAACACTTATACCTTTCGTATGTTTTTCCATTAGGCAATTCATCAATGAGTTGTGCAGCACCCTTCATTCATAAACCGATCAGATATTCAACGTGTGTGAAGCCGTTCGTACTCATCACGGCATCTCACAACTAATATCACCACCATATGTAGAGAGTTGAAAAAGAGGATGTATTAACCATGGTTGCGAGCTTAGGAAGCCCGAATGTACCTGCAAGTATCCGAAACTTAGTCAAGTCCAATGTGAAAGGGGTAATTGAAATGGGTGAGGTCAAAAAATGATGACAGGAAAGTTTTAATGGGCGAGAGTTATTGATTATCAAACTATAGAGAAATAGCTCCATACCGGTATTAAATAATCTAAGAGACGAAACGTCCTATGCAGACACAAATTATGGCATAAATTAGATACTACTTATGAATGGGGAAATATGCTGTTTCAAAATGGTTGAATAGCAGTGTGTTTATATAAAACTGGGTTGGAAAATTGCCTTTTGAAAATGCATAATTATTTGTAGATTGTTAAAACTAATTATGTGAGCAGGTTAAGTGTGCAACAACGTATGCGACTTCTGGGTTTTCATGAGGAGATGTACACTGTCATATCGCCTTCTTGTCGGTGTGGCACTTTTGTAACACCAAGAACATTCTAACATAAGAATAATGTCATAGTAAATTAGAGCCTTGAAGCATATGCATGAATAACGTTTTTTTAATCTCCAGCGAAGAAAATATGAACACAAAAGAGGGGAATACATAACTTACTCATATTTTGATTTTCCTTCACGAATCAAGCCCAAAAGGTAATATGTCATTTCTTCGCAGGCATCTATTTTGTCTGAAGTAATGCATTTCTGCAACCAAATCCTTTCAATGAAAGCTCCTGCCAAAAAGAGGTTAAGAGAATGGTTAACTTGTAGACACAACACGCCAACGCTCCTTGCGAAATTGAACACGCACACTGAACACACCCACCGAATACACCCTCTGAACTAAGACAATGAACCTAACCACTGAACAGAACCCCTGAACACACCCTGCGAACACACGCTGATCAAGAAAATACAAAAAAAGGCCAGCTCATGCCTTCAATCGTGAGCATTCATTACCCTAAAGTTTGTATGAAAAAGATGTTTAAGCCACCCAAAAAAAATTAAAATCGTCGGCTTTTTTAGACGCAATGTTGAGGGAGTGTATGGTTGTTTCGGAGACTAAGTCTGCGATTTTGACTGGTGAAGAAGATGTGAGTGTTTGGGATCTGGTTTTAGCTTCTGCTGCTAGTGATTTTGCTTTTTGCCAAAGGATTCCATTATGACTTTGTTTGTTTTTTTGTGATTTTAGTGGTGAGTTTAAGTGTACAGATTATCAAGTTTTGTTTATCCAATAAGCTACAACTATGACCACACCTTAAAATAAGCTACAAATATCACCATACCTGAATATCAGAAGAAAACACACCCTCGTTCGGTGATTGAACTGAAATACTTTCCTCCATGAGACCGATCTAAGAAAATAGGAGATCCAACTCAGAAAACAACCAAATATGCATGATAAAAATCTATATTGAGCATGCAACTAATCAAGAAACTTACAATGGCCATTGACCTCCCCTCGGGGATCAGTGTGGAATACTTCGTTTACTATGTTCTTCTTGGCGAGGATGAGGCAGGGGTGCTAGACCCGACATTTCTCACCGAGGTGCTTGTTGATCTACAACAACCTGGCCATAGTCAGCTGGTATTGGGTGGAGGCTGCTAGCTACCCAAAGGCACCCTTTTCAGTTCTCGTTTCAGTCCATGAACACCGCGATTTCCGCCCCTAACCCCACCCATTTCAGCCTCCGAACCCACACATTTCAGCCTCCACTTTAGCCCCCAAAGCGCACCCGTTTGCAGCAGCTCTGTCGTCGACCCAGCGGGAGCATTTCCTACAGATGGTGTTGTCACATGGTTTCGTGTGAGCAAAACGGCAGTTCTATCTAGCCTCGTATGCTTAAACCTGCATAACTTGAGAATAATTACATTAGACTTAAAGCACATAACTTCAAATATCTATGGTTTGAATTTAACGTACGCCTTATACAAAGCAAGTCTGAGGCGCGTTGACGAACATATTAGGCACGCAAATATGTTTAGACTAAGATTGTAATCATGGGCAAGGGGTTTTTAGCTCATTCGAGAACATGGGTTTTATACAGGAGGAGCTTGTCATTGATGGGTCGAATGAATATTTTTCTTATTCGTTTTCATGCCATTTATCATCTGATCGATTTATTACTTATTCTACTCAATTTAAATCACTTCCACTTCGATTTATAACCTTTTTTTGGTACAAAATACAGCAGCAAGTGTTTCATTTTTTGGTATAAAATCGCAGCAGCTAGGGTCCTATATTTTTTGCTTGGTTTCTAACTTATGAGCATACATAAGCTTATGCTAACTTTGACATTAAAATGAGTTTAGAGTCACTAACTGAAAAATATATATCTAAGTAAACGCATAAGTAGGCATCTCAATATGCTTATTCTACCCTAAAATATATAGTAGCAATGAAAATTATTTAATAGAATTATTTAGCTCTTATGCAGCATATTGCAATCCAAAACCCCCTTTAAGATTATTTAGCTCTTATGCAGCTCGCGTATTGCAATCCCAAACCCCCTTTAAGATTGCTGCTTTTGTTACTTGCAAAAGACATACTTGTAAAGCAATATTCAAGCTAACTCGACGGAACGGCCCGCACCATTATTACTACTAAATCATAAGCAAGTCACCAAGGTCATGTATTTCAGCATCAACGTGGACAGCAATGTTAGCATAAATATTCCTGATGTTATTGAGTGGAAGATAAATTATACCTCGCAATTTTTTGGCCATCTTGCGGGTTCATATCAGTCGCATCTCAAATCACCCTGCATCTAATGACAAAACCAAAATGGCTGCACCTCAAGTGACTCGCCAACACCCCTGCATTACAATAGCACATATACGGGTGTTAATTAAAACTTATAGAAAATTACAAAAAATAAAGAAATTAACAAAAAAATAAATCATAATCATAAAGTGTTTGAATACCTTAGAACAACAGTGGTGTTGGTGCTGCCTTTTTTTAAAGAATAATCACTGCCTAAAAAGAAAAATAAGTTCAGCAACCCTAACACGAAACAACAATTGTGCCACCAAAACTACCACCACCAAGCAAACCCCCATGGCGCATATGTAATTGCAGCAACAAAGAACCCACAATTAAAACAAACCCTAAACCCATATTCTGCTTTTAGAGAGAGAGCCGGTGAGATCCGTTTTTAGAGAGAGAGAACAAAAGATTGAGAGAGGTGAGAGAGAGAGAGAGAGTGAGGGACACATAGCAAATTGGAGGGACACGTACCAAAGTGGAAAATTATAATAATAACAAAACGGGTCGGACACGGGTCGATGAAAGAGCATTAAATGTCGCCTCGGGGGAACGATCTCCCTCTTTAAGTCTGCGATTTTGACTGGTGAAGAAGATGTGAGTGTTTGGGATCTGGTTTTAGCTTCTGCTGCTAGTGATTTTGCTTTTTGCCAAAGGATTCCATTATGACTTTGTTTGTTTTTTTGTGATTTTAGTGGTGAGTTTAAGTGTACAGATTATCAAGTTTTGTTTATCCAATAAGCTACAACTATGACCACACCTTAAAATAAGCTACAAATATCACCATACCTGAATATCAGAAGAAAACACACCCTCGTTCGGTGATTGAACTGAAATACTTTCCTCCATGAGACCGATCTAAGAAAATAGGAGATCCAACTCAGAAAACAACCAAATATGCATGATAAAAATCTATATTGAGCATGCAACTAATCAAGAAACTTACAATGGCCATTGACCTCCCCTCGGGGATCAGTGTGGAATACTTCGTTTACTATGTTCTTCTTGGCGAGGATGAGGCAGGGGTGCTAGACCCGACATTTCTCACCGAGGTGCTTGTTGATCTACAACAACCTGGCCATAGTCAGCTGGTATTGGGTGGAGGCTGCTAGCTACCCAAAGGCACCCTTTTCAGTTCTCGTTTCAGTCCCTGAACACCGCGATTTCTGCCCCTAACCCCACCCATTTCAGCCTCCGAACCCACACATTTCAGCCTCCACTTTAGCCCCCAAAGCGCACCCGTTTGCAGCAGCTCTGTCGTCGACCCAGCGGGAGCATTTCCTACAGATGGTGTTGTCACATGGTTTCGTGTGAGCAAAACGGCAGTTCTATCTAGCCTCGTATGCTTAAACCTGCATAACTTAAGAAATAATTACCTAGACTTAAAGCACATAACTTCAATATCTATGGTTTTAATTTAACTACGTACGCCTTAGACAAAGCAAGTCTGAGGCGCTTGACGAACATATGATGCACGTAAAATATGATAAGACTAAGATTGTAATCATGGGCAAGGATTTTTTATAGCTCATTCGAGAACATGTGTTTTTATAACAGGAGGGACTTGGCATTGATGTGTCGAATGAATTTTTTTTTCTTATTCGTTTTCATGCCATTTATCATCTGATCGATTTATTACTTATTCTACTCAATTTAAATCACTTCCACTTCGATTTTATAAACCTTTTTTTGGTACAAAACGCAGCAGCCAGTGTTTCATTTTTTGGTATAAAATCGCAGCAGCTAGGGTCCTATATTTTTTGCTTGGTTTCTAACTTATGAGCATACATAAGCTTATGCTAACTTTGACATTAAAATGAGTTTAGAGTCACTAACGGAAAAATATATATCTAAGTAAGCGCATAAGTAGGCATCTCAATATGCTTATTCTACCCCAAAATATATAGTAGCAATGAAAATTATTTAATAGAATTATTTAACTCTTATGCAGCGTATTGCAATCCAAAACCCCCTTTAAGATTATTTAGCTCTTATGCAGCTCGCGTATTGCAATCCAAAACCCCCTTTAAGATTGCTGCTTTTGTTACTTACAAAAGACATACTTGTAAAGCAATATTCAAGCTAACTCGACGGAACGGCCCGCACCATTATTACTACTAAATCATAAGCAAGTCACCAAGGTCATGTGTTTCAGCATCAACGTGGACAGCAATGTTTAGGCATAAATTATTCCTGATGTTATTGAGTGAAAGATAAATTATACCTCGCAATTTTTTTGCCATCTTGCGGGTTCATATCAGCCGCACCTCAAATCACCCTGCATCTAATGACAAAACCGAAATGGCTGCACCTCAAGGGACTCGCCAACACCCCTACATTACAACATCACATATACGGGTGTTAATTAAAACTTATAGAAAATTACAAAAAATAAAGAAATTAACAAAAAAAAATCAAAATCATAAATGTGTTTGAATACCTTAGAAGTAACAGGGGTGGTGGTGGCTGCCTTTTTTTGCAAGATTAATCACGCAAAAAAAAATAGTCAGCAACCCCAACACGAAACAACAGTTGTGCCACCAAAACCACCGCCACCAAGCAAACCCCCATTGCGCATATGTAATTGCAGCAACAAAGAACAACCCACAATTAAAACAAACCCTAAACCCATATTCTGCTTTTAGAGAGAGAGCCGATGAGATCTGTTTTTAGAGTGAGAGAACAAAAGATTGAGAGAGGTGTGTCTTGAGAAGCTTCAACAGAGAGAGAGAGTGAGGGACATGTAGCAAAGTGGAAGGACACGTAGCAAAGTAGAAAGTTATAATAATAACAATACAGGTCGGACCCGGGTTCCAGCGTCTTCAGGCGGGTTTGTGGTTTTCAGGCGGTATCCGGAAGGAGGATGACCCGATCGGTGAAAGAGCATTAAATGTTGCCTCGGGTGAACGATCTTGGGTTTTAAATATATAGTATAATTGACGGTTAAAATTATGAGCCAAACTTTATTCTTCAATATATTCACATACATATATATAATAAATGTTATTGCATTAAACTGGAATACTTTTGTTACTTTTAATTATTGAAGAAACGCTATTTTGATGTATTTATTCACACTTGACTCGAACTGACCCGACTAGTTTCAAGTTACACTAAAAACCTTTTATTGCTTAACGCCCTCCGTGATTAAGATTCCTGAATCTGCCACTAGGTGTAGTAACATGGTTGTAGCTCAAGAGAAAAAAAGGCATATATATTCAAGAAACTTCAATGGCCATGACCCACCCCATCGGGGATCATTGTGGTATACTTCGTTTACTATTTCTTTCTTGGCGAGGATGAGGCGAGGTGCTAGACCCGAACCTTTCTCACCGAGGTCTTTGTTGATCTTACAACAACCTGCCATTATTCACTTTATTGGGTGAGGCGTCTAGCAACCCAAAGGCAACCCTTTTCCAGTTCTCATCTGTTCATCCCTGAACACCGCGATTTCTGCCCTTAACCCCACCCATTTCAGCCTCCGAACCCCACATGTCCAGCCTCACTTTAGCCCCCAAAGCGCGACTACCGTTTGCAGCAACTCTGTCGTCGACCACGGGAAGCATTTCTTACAGATGGTGTTGAGTCCACATGGTTTTCGTGACAAAACGCAGTTCTAATCTACCCTCGTACTTAAACCTAACCTCATAACTTGAGAATAAATTACATTAAACTAAAAGCAGATAACTTCAAATGATCTATGGTTTGAATTTAGCGTAACGCCTTATACAAAGCAAGTCTGAGGCGCGTTGACAACATATTAGGCACGCAAATATGTGTAGACTAAGAAGAATCAGGGCATAGGTTTTTTTTAGCTCTTTCGAGAACTGGGTTTTTATACAGGAGGACTGTCATTGATTGTCGAATGAATTTTTTTTTCTTATTCTTTTCCATGCATTTATCTTCTATCGATTTAAATTACTTATTCTACTCAATTTAAATCACTTCCACTTCGATTTATAACCTTTTTTTGGTACAAAACGAAGCAGCCAGTGTTTCATTTTTTGGTATAAAATCGCAGTAGCTAGGGTCCTATATTTTTTGCTTGGTTTCTAACTTATGAGCCTACATAAGCTTATGCTAACTTTGACATTAAAATATTTAGTTCACTAACGAAAAAATAATATATCTATGTAACGCATAAGTTAGGCATCGTCAAAAGCTTAATCTACCCCAAAATATATATAGCAATGAAAATTATTTAATAGAATTATTTAACTCTTATGCATCGTATTGCAATCCAAAACCCCCTTTAAGATTATTTAGCTCTTATGCAGCTCGCGTATTGCAATCCAAAACCCCCTTTAAGATTGCTGCTTTTGTTACTTACAAAAGACATACTTGTAAAGTAATATTCAAGCTAACTCGACGGAACGGCCCGCACCATTATTACTACTAAATCATAAGCAAGTCACCAAGGTCATGTGTTTCAGCATCAACGTGGACAGCAATGTTAGCATAAATATTCCTGATGTTATACCTCGCAATTTTTTTGCCATCTTGCGGGTTCATATCAGCCGCACCTCAATCACCCGCTTCTAAGACAAAAAACCGAAAATGGGTTAATGAGCTTGAAATCTATTCATCTTCAACTCCTATACTATGGTGTAACAATCTTGGTGCAACATACTTGTCAGCTAACCCCATCTTTCATGCGCGTACAAAACACGTAGAAATAGACTATCACTTTGTTCGGAAAAAGGCTGCTCAAGGAGATCTTCGAGTTCAACATATATCTACACATGATCAAATTGCAGATATCTTTACAAAGCCATTACCAACTCCTCGATTCCTCTTTCTAAGATCCAAGTTGCAGGTTGTTGCCCGTCCTTAGCTTGCGGGGGCATGTTAGACCAAACTAGATTAGATGGGCCGTCCAACTGTATAGATGAGCTGTACCCATTAGGTTATGTGTTAGTTGCTTAATCTCTAAGCTATGACATTAGTATACATACACATACAATCTAATGTACAAATCACAATTACAATTACAATAATATATACCCTTTGAGGTTTTATAACATCGAACCAACTGCACCATAAGAATTTGACACATCACTAACCATTGTCATATTACTTTCATTAATTCCTTATCATACTTTTATTTTGGTTTTCAAGTCAATTAGCAGTAGTTTTCACATATCATTTAAGGGTTTCACATATCATTTAAGGGTTCTTGTTGGTATAACTTAGTGTCAAGACACTTCTTTGATATATGTTTGTCAAGTGATAGAAGATCTCACAAGTATCAACAACTTCAAATGTAATGTTGTCAATCCTCAATGTTTGTTGAAGATTGATTCAATTTATTTATATATCTATTAATTTGCCAAAAATAAAATAAAATTAGCAGTAGTTCTTATTTTGACACCCTACATCATTTAGTAATTCTCTAGCTTCTTTTTTATAGCATTGGTTATGTTTCATTTAGCAACATAAATCTGTTAGTTACCGGAGTATTACATTAGTATGCCTGATCTAATGGTACTTTTGGGGATAATATCTTTACGCGTACTTTTCTAAATATGGTACGAGTATTAAAAAACCTACTTGTCTAATTACCTGAACTTTAAATTCGTGCTAATATGTTGTTTTACCGACAAAAGTTAC
>BQNB010061165.1:23390-36604 GCA_026074375.1 Tanacetum coccineum | reverse complement strand
CATTTTTATTGGAAAAATGATTTGAAAAACGATGGCGCAAGTTTCGAGATTTGAATCATCCGTTAAGTCGCTCAAACGAGTCCCGAACCATTATTTTATAAAATAATACTCGCAAGTTACACTTTAAGTCCCTGGGAAATATTTATACAAGTTACCCTAGACTATTAGTCTCTTGCCACTTTTTATTTATAACTTTTATAAATATATATAAATATAAAACTTATAACATTTCATTTTCATTTTTACAAATATAAACATACACAATACACCTTTTTCTCTCTCAAATATTCCGGCAGCCACCACCACCTCCGGTCATCTTCTCCGGCCAGCCGCCACCGCCGTGCCACCGCCGGAAAACTTTTCCGGCGAGTTTTTTCGGCGAGTCCCAAAATTATGAAAAGATAGATCCTTCCCGGATCTATCCGATCCCCACCACCACGCGCCTCCACTTCCTCTTCACCACCTGCCACCGCCGCCCCCTGTCACCGCAACCCCACCCCGCTGCCACATCTCCAGCAACGTCATTACCATCACCTCATCATCTCACAACAAACACCAACCACGACCACCACAACACCATCGTTATCATCTCCATCACGCACCACCTCCTCATCTCGTGACCACCTTCACCTTCGTACCACCATCGCCATTGCCACCGTCACCAACACCACCACGATGTCACCACAGCCGCTGCCACCACACCCACGCAGCCACCCCCACCACCCCCTTCATTTCTTTTTTTTATTATTGTTTTGAGTTTGGAAACACCTATAAGGGTGTGTTTGGTTTTCATGCCGAAAGGGTGTTTGGTTGCTGCGTTATAACAGCAGACACGGTGTTTGTTTGCTGCGTCCTAGCAGCCAAACAGGGTGCGTCGGATTTGTGGTAGCACCGAAAGGGTCCGTTTGGTTTATCAGATTAGGGTGCGGTGGGTTTGTTATGTCACCGATTTGGGTGTGTTTGGTTAAGGTTATATCAGCAGAGGGTGTGTTTGGATCTGCATATAAGCAGTCAACAGGGTGCATTTGGATGGGCTGTTAACAACATTAAGGGGGTGTTTGGTTCGACAGAAACCGCACGGGGGTGCTTGTTTGGCTGTGACAGCCGGAAAGGGTGCGTTTGGTTTTATAAAAATCATTTAGGGTACGTTTGGTTTTCGGGTCAGCACCATCGAAGGGTGTTTATGGGTTTTGAAAACCATAAGGGTGTGTTTGGGATTAGGTTTAGCACAAACAGGTGTGTTTGGTTTGGCTGCTAGCGCCAACAAGGGTGTTTGGTTTGTGCAGAAACCCCATAAGGGAGTGTTTGGTTTTGCAGATTGCACCAAGGGGTGCGTTTGGGTTAAGGGAAAGATTACAATAGCGTGTTTGGGTGAGCAGAAACAATCTTTAAGGGTGTGTCTTAATTTATATAAATCGAATAATAAATATATCATAAGTTTTTATAAATATTAAACCGGATTAAATGGTGGTTATTGGTTAAATAAATGTGTCATATATTACTTAAATCTCGCCTAATAACACACGAGTAAATTGCAACATGGATTGATACAAAAAGGGTTAAGTTATATAATTTTAAGATTTGTTAATTTGTAATATATCAATAACCGGATAAACAAACGGAAACTATACTTTTACAAATGGGATAATTACTTTGGCAACCCGTCGAGGAAACAATATATTAAATTATAAAATAATCTTATATTTTATAATTAGCAACTAGAAAATAGCATCATCACTATTGTAAGAGTTTTAAAAACGTCGTTTAACATAATTTGCAGATTTAAAACGTGTGTTATTTTTATAAAGAAACTTTCCGTTAAATCATTTGGGGATATCCGGGAACGTGTCGAATTATTTAGTTTCTTAATTTTTTATTATTTTTCTTATATAATACTTGTAAAGTATTATATAATTAAACCATTTTAGTTTAATTGTCATCTTTTAGGGAACACACATGTTGTATATTATATACTATTCGAGTTATTCTTTGGGTTGTGTATCTTGTCATATAATTCACAGTGTGAGCTATATAGGTCATTTTTCAATAGGTAATATATACGGAATATATTACACACCTTACGTTTACCTTTGAATTAATTATTTAACCAACCACCAAACTATTACAACTTTAAATCTAAATCTTTTATCAACGTGTCACGTTGACGTGCTCATTCATCGGAAAACCAAGTACATCATCCTAGGCTAGTGGGACTTAGCCGTTAAGATAAGCTGCAACTTCTTGGTCGAGCCGTTTCAGTTTTCGTTTTGTCTGGCGCTTAATATGCGCATTCCCGCCAATCGTTCTTCATCATCGATGTGAGTTTATAGCCCCTCTTTCACTTGTTTTACATTTACTTTACAAATCTCGGGGGAGAATACATGCTCAATACAACTTGTTTACATATTCGTTTACAATATCTTTTACATATTATTCTACACACTGGGTTTACCTACTTGATTTTGCAATTCATTACAAACCTAATTACATGGTTGATTACAAACTTGGTTTCATACTTTGTCACATACTCATATGCATACACGTTGTCTACGAATTGTTTACATAACTCATTTTCGAACTCAACGACTTGAGTTATATCATAACTCTTTTCTAACTTATAGATTTAAGGTACTCAAAGATAGCTATTTACAATAACAACAATTAATTTTTATTGGACACAATGTTTTTCGGTTTATCATCTCGTTTACAAGTGCCTAATAATAACATAACCCACCATTGATGCCCAATTATCAATAACCTATTAATTTCTTGACCGTAAGGAACCGTTGAGGGACGCGAGTGTATAAATAGAATCATTTGGGATTGACATCCTGTTTCGGTGAGTAGACTTCTTACCAGTTTCGACAGTACTTCTAAACAACGAATGCATACATTCGGAACAATTGGATGTTTAATTACGGTGTGAACATCTACAACGGTCACTTTATGCTTTAAATTGCATACATATATGTCGACTTCATGGTCATGAGCTTAGCGCAACATAGATATATAATCTATTGGTCCTGTATTTTTATAGTAGACCATACATTTTGGAAAATCAAAGATTTCACTGTCCATACAATTATTGAACATTACTAATTCTGAACACTTTTCATTATTGTGCGGCGAAGCTTTAACATGAACTCTTTTGGTTCTACACTTACTCTTTCAATTTCTTGGCGATATTATCAGATTGAAATGATCATCTCGTAAACTTTATAAATCGTTGGATTCCAACATTTAACATTTAGACTTACGAAAACCGATTAACTCACCACTTTTAATGTGACTACTTGTAGCATGTTTTTTCGTAGTTGTTTAAGCTTCGGCTTACTTGATGTCAAAGTGGAGTCTAATATTGTCAAGATTTCATTTATGGATTCTACTTACATACAAATGATCAAATCTCGTTGGGCTATTTTCAAGCTTTTCATTGTGATGAAATTATGGGACAAATGTTATATCAATTTCAAAGAAATCAACGAGATTACTTTCCAAAACGACACCTTTAGAGTCTTCTCTAGATCTTGTCTTTTATTATGAAGTTAACCTCCCTGACATATTTCCGCTGCGACACATTTTTGGGGGTGTTACAGAAGGCATATGAGATACAACACTTTGTGTGGGCTAAAAGTATTTGATGATCCCAAACCTAGATCGATTCCTTAGGTTGTCCAAGGTTAAATTACCTTGGATAAATCCAAACTAACTTGTTGTAGAAACTTTGTATGTATATTAAAGTGTATGCGGAATCTACGCCTTAATACTCTAGAAGTAAAATCAATGAAACAGTAATCTTGAACAAACAAAGATATAACCAAATGCTCCAATATTATTAGATCAATAATACGAGTACTCTTAACTTAGTACTAGGGTTTACAACCTTGAAGCTTTTCTTAATCGACTTTAACAACTATGAAGACTTATATGCAAAACAGATGATGGAAAACTTATATGATGTGTATACTGATCAGATACTAAACTAGATGCCCTAGGATCTCCTTTTATACACCAAGGAGTCCTAATGGTCTTACAATAATTTCCTAAGTATTTAGTCAAATGTATTGAATATAATGACTATGTATTTAATACTTTCTAAAGCATGTAGTCAAATGTATTAAATACTTTCTCATAAATCTTCTCAATCAGCATATAATCTCTTCAATCAGCATTAACTTCAGTTGAAATCTTCTAATCAGCGTATAATCTCTTCAATCAGCATTAACTTCAGTTGAAATCTTCTAATCAGCATATAATATGTAACACCCCCAAATTGGGTCGCAGCGGAATAAGGGTCCGGGGCGTGTTACTTCTCAGATCAATAACACAAGATATATATAGAACGACCAAAAAGTCGTTTAAAACTGATACATTGGAATTAACAAAATATTTGTTACATAAGCCGAAGCTTCACTTGTCCACTTGTTCAAAATACAAAGATTTCTAGCCCATAACAGTTATACAAAATGTAATGCGACAAAATCTTTAATGCATGATATCCACATCAAAACCACCAATGTATCCTTGGCACCTTATGCTTACTGATCTCCTGAAAAACATTGCTTTAAAACGTCAACAATAATGTTGGTGAATTCATAGGTTTGATAAATCATAATATGCAGGACCGCAAGACTTTCCCGTGATAATGCAACACATGCAGACATCACAAAACCCGATTACATTTTCCTAAGCTCATGACACTGAAGCTCGAAACAATCTTTCCTTGAGCACTAATATAATTGCAATTTTCTGCCCGGATTAGATTATTAATAACGCCAAACCTCCCCAAAATCCGACATGCAATACCGTTACGTCACCGGTGAAAGCTATCCACCCGAACGGATGGTCAATCCAAATAAATCTATTTAATAACATTCGCAGCTCACATAATGTAATTTATAACTACATCTATGCAATTGACAGTTCATGATATGGGCTCACTGGTAATGCTACTTATGCAAACATGTAATCAAAATAAAAATATCCACTTGCGTACAAATTTATAAAACAATGCATGTTTCAACCCCATATATAAATCATATGAAATCGTAAAAAAGTGGGGCTATGAACTTACATTGAGTTTCTGATAATCCAAAAATCACATATAATAACGTCACGCAAATCTCCGATCACACCCTATTAATTTAAGTCGTCATAAGTACCATGTACTACGATTAACCAATATCATATACAAGTCTATGTTAGTTACATCATACTACGTCGGATTACGTATCATAATTAAGATGGGGGGGGGGGGGGGGGGGGGGGGGTCATTAGTAACGAGAGGAGCTAGGACACCTTAAATCGTAAATCCAGCAACGTCACATACCACCCCCGAAGAAAAAATGCCTCATTATGAAACTCCCTAGTAATTAGTACTTTTGATCACCGACATATAATCTATAATAGCTTAATCACCATCTAATTATTGGAAAAATTGCGTTTAATTATGTTAAACGTTTATAATTACCGTTGTATAAATTAACAACGTTTCCGCGTTTTAAGCCCGATTTTGACGTTTCTATATGCCCACGGCTTTATTAGGAGACAGTTTATCATAATTTACATTTCATATGTTATCCTCTGATAATATTACTTTTTTACTTTTCACTATCAGTTATAAAGATATTTTTTAAGTTTTAAGTTATCGTAAAACCCGTAAATGTTGTATTTATTTGTATAGCCCTTTTAGCGATTCTTCTCGAGTACGTTCTTGTATGAAAATGCTATCAATTATAAGGTGTACAAAAATAAAATGTTTTCTTCTATCATGAATAGTGTTTTACTGTCATATTTATAAAATTATTTTTATAAACTTTAATACCGAATACTCAAACTCCGAAATTCATAAAACTTCTTTCTTATTTAATTTGAAAATTCATGATTTTGTTATTAGTTTTGGAATCCTAAAAAATATGTATATTTGTATATAAATTCCAAACTTTGTTTTGTAATAATAATTATAAAAGTTATTTTATATACCCATTATTCACGTAAAACTCGTAATTAGCGAACTTTCCCGTTATTTATCCGTAGACAAGTTTCTTACCTTTTCGAATCGTCATAGTCGTAGAATATTTTAGAAAACATAATACCCACGTTGAATTCGACTCCAAAAAGCCCTTTAAAACTAGTATTAACTTATTTATTAAACTGTTTTATATACTTTTTAACTAAGTAATTTCCACAAGTTTTTCCACCTCTTAATATATTTATATCTTATATTTTATATAATCCATGTCCTTAATTTCCCTTAAAATATGATTAAAATTCAGAATCAACAGTAACATTCAATCTTGCCCTTTCCTCTAAAAATAACATATTAAGTCAACATTTAAAAACCCAATTAACATTAACACTGTTTGTAATTCGACTCCAAACAGCCTTTAATATCTAATGTTTAACTTAATTTATTTAACTGTTTATATACTTTTATCTAAGTAATTTCCACAAGTTTTCCCACACACTTTAAATATATTAATCATAATTTTATATAATCATAGTCCCTTAAAATTTCCCATTATAATATGATTTAAAAGTTCATAATCACCAACATTAACATGTCATTGCCTTTCTCTTACTAATAACATATTAAGTGCACATTTTAAAACCCTAATTAACATTAACACTTTTTAAGCTTAATTAAGATTGTAAAATACTTATGTATCCTTTTATAACTTCATATTACCATTCATACAACATGTGTATAAGTTCATAAACACTAATATTACAAGAAAAAATCCAGGTTTAACAAGGTAAACATATCATAATGTGAAATTCACTACATAAACACACCTATAATATAATCAAATAAAATAAAAGTTTAAGGCTTTAGATAACCTAATGATGATGTATGATATGACAAGTAAGATGCTAAGAGCCCTTTTTTAGACTTTAAACCTAAGATTAAACCAAGAAAGCCCGAGTTTCCCCAAAAAAAACCCTAATCTTGATTTCTTGCTTCAACACTTGCAAATGGTTATCCCAACCTTCAATACTTCTTAGAATACCTTAAGTATGATGTACAAACACTTGTATGGTGATAGAAAATCAAGGTATGGATTTATTATATGGGGTGTTTTGGGCCGTGGCTTATATAGACAAAAGGAGAGAGTTTTATCTTTCACTAAGTGTTTATGTAAATTTATTGTTATCTATGAGATTACGTGCATCATATATGAGCTAGATAGTTAAAATTTGGCAATGGAGTATACAATAGACCAAGATGAGTGATTTAAGGAGACCTTTATTCCCTAGGGTATGAGAGTTCATTTGCACAATTGTCTCATTGTTAATTAAGAAGTTAAGTACATTGCAAGTTTATGATTTTTGAGATAATTCTTGGATACATAACTCCAAATCCGGCCACACAAAGATATAATATGATAATATTTTTATGATTTTTGATATTGGTATAATTGTTGGTATTTGTTTAAGCATAACAATTTGTGGTGGTTCCGAGATCCTAAACAGACTTTTAATCGTGAAACGTACACACTTTACGTAACCGATAAAATAAAATGAACAAAGTTAATAATTATACTCAAAATTATTACTTAACACTTGCTTGATGTAAACATTTAATTCTTTGATGCCCGTTTACATTAATCGATAATTTTTAGCTTACGCGATTTAACTTAATACATGAAATTACAAGCAAACGCGTACGACACTAAAAATAAATAGTAGATTTATCAACGTCATCAATGACTTGAAAACATGGGGTGCTATAGACTTCCCCCATTAAATGAGCCTTGTCCTCAAGCTCATGAATGCAGCGACTTGACGACTGTACGTTCCTTGGTGAAGAGGTTGGTATTTCCTTTCTTTGAATTGGTCTTCACGTTTCCACGTGAACTCAGGACCTCGCTTGGAGTTCCATCGAACCTTGACTAATGGGATTTGGCTTCGCTTCAACCGTTTAACTTCACGGCCCACTATTTCTACTGGTTCCTCAACAAAATGAAGCTTTTTGTTTCATCAAGAAGAAGTCCATCAACAAAACGCTAATGTTTCGTTCGGATGACACTTTTTCCAGTTGACACATGGAAATGATTATGAACTCTGCTCAGTTCTTCAGAAGCTTGAGCTTGTAATAACCTCTCCAACCTTTTCTAACACCCTTAAAAGGACCTCATACCTGGTTTAACTTCCCCGGTTTGCCAAAACTACGACCCCTTCCAAGGCGATACTTTATAAGCATAACTTTATCCCCGACTTGGAATTCCATTGGTTTACGCTTTAGATCGGCGTAACTTTTCTGTCGATCCACGAACCGGCTTGCATCCTTTGCTTGATCTAGAGGATTTTATCAGTGGTCTCTTGAATTAGATCTGGACCGAGGATTTAAGCTTCTCCAACTTCGATCCAACAAACAGGTGAACGACACTTTCGACCATAAAGTGCCTCGAACGTGCTCTTTGAATGCTACATGTAGCTATTGTAAATGAGAACTCGATCTAATGCAGAATGGTTAAACCCAACCCTTACCAAAAATCGATCGCCTAAGCACGCAGCATATCCTCCGAGATTTGAATGTCCGTCCAGCTTTGCCCCATATGTTGTGATGGTAGGCAGTAATCTATCCAAATTAGTAACCAAACGTTCTGAAGTGACCTCCAGAATTGGATGCGAGATCTCTGGACACGTCAACAACTGATTGAGACAGGTATTCCATTCTCTGACCACCTCCTTTAGGTACATTCTTGCAAGTTTATCCAAAGTATCAGTCTCTCTCATCAGTGTGAAGATCATAGACTTAGTGAGTCGGTCAACAATCACCTAAATGGTGTCGTAGCCTTACGACGACTTAGGAAGCTTCGTGACAACAATCAGTAAAGAATACTGTAGTGATTCGTTCAGAGTGGAATTTGTCCCACTTCTATTCAGGTATCATTGTTGTACCAACAATCGTGATGGTCCTTTGATGTCAGCCTGACCTTAAGCACAGGTCAACCACTAGCTAACATAGGTGGCGATGTCGGCTTACATACTGGCGCCACCAATATAGCCTCTTCATATCTTGGTACATTTTTGTCGGAACCCCGATGTATAGAGTACTTTGATTTGTGTACCATGCATGATCACCGTCCGCAATCGCCATAACAAGTAGCACAAACTCGTGCCAAAACTTGAGGCATCGTTCCATTCGCACAGGGTTCCAACTTTTCCCTCCTAATCGCCATCTGGATTTTAGCGTTTTTTCAACCAACATTCTCCAACATCTTCATTCATGATGTCGTCTGGTTTCCGTACTCTTCAGTCTGAGCATTCAAGATTTACTTAGGAAGGTCCAAACAAATAGTCATGACTAAGGCTTGAACTCTTAACTGTGGTTCTCTTCTTTCCTGGTCAAAGCCAGCACTACAATTGCTTTCCCCGGTGATAACGAATATCACAATCAAATTACTAAGCCCTCTAACCACGCTTGTCTCATGTTTATCCTCAGACAAGAAATGTGTTGTAAGCTCTTATGATCAGTGAACACTGTACACTTCGTTCCGTACAAAATGACTCCTAATTTTGAGAGCGAACACTACTCTGCCCAAGTCCAAACATTCGTCGTATAGTTTCTTCTCATGAATTTTCAACTGGGCGTGATGCATAAGAAATTACCTTTTCTCTGCACCAAACACAATCCCCAAACCCTTCTTTGAAGCGTCCAGTATGCATGAAATCTTCGCATTCCTTCAGGTAATGCAAGGATTGGGTGCACTGCCCAACTTCTGCTTCAACAGTGGAAAAGCTCTTCTTTTTATCGCCCCAAAACAAACTTGAACCTTCTTTTTGGATAACTTAGTCATTGTTTGGCTATCGTTGAAAACCCTTCAATGATTCTTTTATATTACCCAGCAAGACCTAAAAATTGATGAATCTCTTCTCTGTGGTGACTTAGGATTGTTTCAATCTTTAATGGAATTCGATATTATCTGGATCCCCATGAATGGCTCACTATCAATCACTGTGACCAAGGAACGTACTTGGGAATCCAAAATTCACACGTTGGAAAATTTAGCATAAAACTCCTCTCTTCGAGAGCTACACTAAGATTAGCTAATAGTGGCTATTCAGGTCTTGCTTGTTCTTCGAGATATATCAAAAAACAGAATATCGAAAGAAAGGACCATCACAAATTTATCCATTATGGTTTGCACACCCGATTCATAAGGTCCATGAATACGCAGCGCGTTCGTCAAACCAAATGGCATAACTTGAAATTCATAATGGCCGTAACGAGTTCTGAAAGCAGTCTTGGAATGTCTTCTTCTCGAACCCTCAGTTGGTGATAACCTGACCTTAGTCGATCTCGAGTAACACTCGAGCCTTGCAGCGATCAAATAAATCATCAATTTGTGAGTGGATTAACGTTTCTTGCACTGTCGTTTGTTTAATTCCCGATAGTCATGCACATCCGAATGATCCCCTCCCTTCTTCTTGACAAACAGAACCGAGCTCCCCGAGGGTGGAGGAACTGGGTCCTTATAAAGCCTTTTCGTCGCAAAAAACTCTTCAATCTTCCGATAACTCTTTCATTTCGGTAAGCGCAACAATAAGGTGCCCTGCTACAGGTGCAACATCCAGTACCAAATCAATTTGAAACTCCCACTTTCGATCGGAGAAGACCCAGACAAATCCTCAAAATACTTCAGGAAAGTCTCGAACTATTGCCACGTCCTCAAGTCGCTTCTTCTTCGACTTGTCTTCAACCTCCCTTGCAGTGACATGTGCCAAAAGATAAGAAATCCTTTCCATTACTTCTGCTTTTAGTGCATGAAATGATGTTTAATCTGTCTAACCTTTGCCCTGGTTACATCCATCACATGATGATTAAGGTTTCATTTCTCCAGGGGATGCGAACAATCTTAATGACCGCTTGGTACTTCGCCAACCAATCCATACCGATTATAGCATCGAAACTACCAAGTTCTACAGGCATTAAGTTTATGTTGAATGGATGGTTTAGGAAGTTTAATGTGCAACGACTAAGGATAGTGTTTAACCCAATTATTCTCCCGTCAGCTAATTTCGACGTCATAATATAGTGATCCTAGTAATGGCGTGATTCAATTTGGAACAAAATGCAGTAGACACAAAACTTTGATCGACACCCGTATCAAATAAGATATAAGCATAGCGGTTGTTTAGAAGGAACGTACCCGCAATGACGTTGTCTGGGTTTTCCCCCGCGTTTCCAACCACATACACCTTCGCTGGAGCCCTGTCATTCCCGACTTGATTACCATGGTCATTGTTTCTCAGTTTTAGGTATATTTCACGAAATGTCCTGACTCCGCACTCATAACAACCATTTCCCTTCGAGATTTTATTGTTGTTGTGCAGGTTATTATGTTAGCATTTGCAAGTTCGGCTTCTACAATCCTTGCCAGATGCCACACCCTATTTCAATTATAGCACCTAGTTGACAAGGATCTTCATGGTTGTAATACACTTGGAAATCGTGTTTAGGCCGTCGATGATTTTCCTGTCACTATTTCCTTGCAGTGTAGCCCTGGCCTTGTTCTGCCCTTGTTTTCTCTGTTGTTGTTGTTTGAGTGTTCTTGGAAAGATCATCATACCCTTCTTTTCTTTCTCCTGACTTCAGCATAGCATGTCTTTCTCATCCATCAACTCAATTGTAAACTCGATAGCCTCTTGCATGTTTTTGCTTTGATGCCACTTTACACTCCTTGTACATAACGGGCCAAGCCACCGATATACTGATCAATCTTGTCTATCTTCTTCTTGTACATCCTGAAACACATCAAAGCTAGCGTGTGCTGAAAATCGTCGACTATAGCCACCACCATCGTGCCACCTGATCCTTAAATTCCACATCTCATCCTCAATCATCTTGCTCTCACCCCTCGGCGAGAATTTATCAGTCATCATTTCTTAAGTGTTGCCCATGGCATGGCATGAGCTGCTTCAGGAGTAGGTCTTATCATGGGAATTTCACCAGTAAGAGAGCATCCGCTTGTAGATTGCAAGTCGCTAATTTGACTTGAAAAGATGTTTACAGTTGCTAATGCTAAACCAAGACTAATAATCATTTTCTCAAACAATCGATGTGATCTGACGACTCCCTCAGTGCCTTTGAAGTCCAAAGGTTTGCTTTCAAGCATTCATAAGTAGATAGCATTTCACGAGCATTGTCTGGCCCTTGGTACCCTAGAACCATTGCTAGCGTAGCCATTCCTAACTCACTTCTTCTCTGCTCACCATTGCAAGCACTAACTCTTGTCAATTTAAGCCTAATTTGCCCTTAGTAACAGTTGTGGTGGTTTCTGTTAGGGCTGGTGTGACTGGGGTTGACCTTGTGGTTCTCTTTGGTGCCATTTTCTTCAATCACAAGGAAAATACAAAACCCGTTAGATTTCAATACAATCATAACGTGACATAACATATCCATGATAAATAAAGTGAGATCACATCACACAGTGAAATATACAACCAACACAAGATCGAAATAACATAATACATCCATTCCATATATAATCTGGAATTATACATGATCTATTTGGTACATAATGATTCCCCATCGTTAGGTTACAAAATGAAAAACCAACCTAGAGCCCTACTAGCCGGGAGTTACCCGTAATACTTAGTAGGCTATACAGGATAGCTAATCAGAAACAAAAGATCTATACAGGATAGCTAACCAAAACAAAAGATCTATACCGTCTGCTAGCTGGGGATAACCCATAAAACTTAACAGACTGCATAGTAGCTACAATCATAACCCAGTCTAGGAACTGCTACCAGTGTCCTCCAAGGTGTCCATATGTGCTCTAGCCTCCAGGGCCTGGGTACGCATGATATGCTCAACAGCATGATCATCTGCATCCTAACGCTGCCACTCGTGGTGACGCGCCTCAGTCTCTAACACTGTAATCCGTGCCTCTAATGTCTTGCAGTGAGCCTCAGATCTAGCCAAGGTCTAACGAGTCTGAATACTCTCTTGCTTATAAGCAAGTCTCTCTCTCCTCAATAACCCAATCTCAGCTCTTACAGCCGCACGATCCTTCTGGGCATCGTGATGTTGTGAGTAAAACTCCAAACTCTCTCTACTGCGAACGTCTACCTGGTAACTGACCCTCGCGTTGACCACCTCTAAGGCGGCCATCATCCTCCTCTTAGTATCTCGGACCCTAGTCTCCATAGTGTCTATAGTACTGCAATCGACCCTACAGGCCATAGTGGGTCCTGGCTGTCTC
>BQNB010061165.1:0-20942 GCA_026074375.1 Tanacetum coccineum | reverse complement strand
TTACATAAAAACATGAATTTCATTAAACTTAAAATCTGAGTACAAAGCTTTTTTAAAAAGAAGTACAATAAGCTAAACAAACTTAATATAAACTGAAAGATAAAAAACTCTCCCCTCAAGGGCTTACAAGAGTCCTATTTATAGAGAAAAATCAAAGTCTTGGGTCTTGGCCTTATGCTTCTTCTGTGAGTGAGACGAGAGGTGTGTTTCTTGTGTGAGGAGCTTCAAGCTTTCATCATAGCCATCAAATTTTCTTGGTCACCAAGTCTATCAATCCGGACCCTTAATTCTTTGTCTTGTTCATCAACCAATAAGAATTCATGGGATTGCCAAGGTGGATTTGTTGGTTTGTGAAGTGGGGTTGTAGGTGAGAGTGATGAGTTTTTGGGGAAGATGGATGAACAGTGACATTTGGCATTGGCGGGAAAGTGGGTTTGACTGGGTTTTGGTATAACAGGTTAACGGGTGTTAGGGGTGTTAGTCATAAGGGACTAACCATGTTAGTCCTTAAGGACTAACGGTGTAAAACCCTAAGGACTAGTGGTGCAAAAAGAGTTAATGGGTATATGGGTAATGTATTTGGGCTTATATTAATTGTTTTGGGCCGGATGGATTCAAGCTTATACTTTGGGCTTTTAATTATACAAAAAGGCTTATTGGGCTGACTTGGCCCATTAATTTGGGTACGGGTTGGCCCAATAAGATGCTTATGTCTTCGGCTTTGGTTTTTCTTGTTGACTTTTTGAATTTGACTTTTTGACTTTGACTTTGACTTTTCACGCTCTTTCCATTCCCGTGCTCGGTTTTGTTGGTTTTGGCTTTGTTTTTGTCCTTTTGTGAATATCCGTTACCTGCACAGTAAATAACACAAAACAAGCATATATTTGGCATTTTATGTCCGTTTTTGGTCATTTGGGGTCGTTTTATTAGATAAAAGGTATGTGTAATTAAGCACATACCAAAATCCCCCATACTAAACTATTGCCGTGTCCTCACGCAATGCCATAAGTAAACACTTTAGAAAACCAAGAATCTCAATCCCCCTCGACTAATTACCTCGAAAAGTAGCTAAGTGTTCATCAAGGGGAATTAAAGAATCAATAGCTTTGAAAAGCCCCGTTTTGACCATTTTTATAAATCTACACTAATTACCGCACATATTTTATATTTTTCCTTTTTCTTTTTCTAACTAGAATGTTTGGACTTTCGTTATTTTTATAACTAGAAGCACTTCAATCCTAAAATGCCCAAAAAGGATAAATTCATCGTCCAAAATAATAAATTCATCGTTCCCGATTTTTCATTTGTCCAACTAAGCTTAAAAATGAAATCACCATTAAATCAGTTAAGATGCTAACACTACTCATATTGTAACTTGTAAACTGTTCAACTCCCCAACAATTATTATATCTTAGGTGAATGTGCTTATTTTGAATTTCAACCATGGATCAACCTTTTTAAGAAAATTGCAATATTTCTATGCTTCACGTTCCACCCAAGAATTATGATTTTGAAGGCGAGATCATTCCATGTAGCGACTTTCTTCTCGGCACATCCCAGCCGAGACCGGCTTAGGTGACCAGGCTTTTGACACCCCACAGAGAATAGTATCGGAACTCACGGACCTTCGGTTTCAAAAACTCTTAGGTTTCCCGTTAAACAAACAATTTATTTAGAAAAACCACAACTTAAAGCAAATTAGTCTTAGTTCAAAAGTATATTTAAATTTTAGAAAAAGAGATTTTTACCATATTTATTTAGCAATTTAAACTTAAGCAACATTATTAAACTTGTAACTTCCACCCTTTAAACATCCGTCACATCGGTATGCGAGCCGACCATGATCCGGTTGTCTTATTTCGGCTTCGGTATTCCTCGACCTTTTTGAAGGCTGCAACATCGGTTGTGAGCCGGCAAGATGCAACAAACTTTTATCAGTCTTGGATTATTATTCTTACTAATGGGCCTTATTTAGAAGGCTGCAACATCGGTTGTGAGCCGGCAAGATGCAGCAAACTTTTATCAGCCCACAGTTTTTATTATTATTGTTGTTACCCATTTTTTTAACACTTTAAATTATCACGACATATAGAGAAAATTTCTTTTTAGAAAATTTAAGTATAAATTTGAACTAAGACTAAATAAATTTCAAATTCAAAAATTGTTGATTTAATTTTCGAAAAGAGCACGTATTATTAGTCAGGTTAGGAGCTTATGGGAGAAAAAGCCACAAATTACACTTATGAGCTCTTAAGATTTCCAAATAATCCTTGTTTAGCATCTAACTCATAATTAACTCTATCATTTCTCGTTCTTCGCAAATTTAAAATCTTTAATAAAAAGATCCGCGAATGCTTAGTCTAAAAGTTAAGGAGCAAGCTAGAGCTCAACACGCTCGATCGAGTCAAAATTTATTCTTATTCTACCCAGCAGGAAAGTCAAAAATTGTGACAAAACACTTATTTTATTTTTGGAATTTTTTAATTTTAAACTCTTATTTTATTTTTGAAAATTTTTGAATTTTTTTTTCATTGTTTTTGGTAATTTTGGTTGTAAAAAAAAAACAGGATTCGTGAAACAAGACTGAGGGCACAATCAAATCGATAGATCCCCCCCATACTAGAACTGAACATTGTCCTTAATGTTTTAAAGGGTCTCGACGTAAATCTAAAGCCGTTTATTTAGTATGCTCAAAGATAAATGTTAGTCGAGAAGTTTAGGATTATTGGATTCCCTATTATGGCAAAGGATTGAAGCTCGAGTGAACGAAAGACAAAACCACGAGCACGAGAGGCTTCATAATCCGGGGCAATCCTGGATAAAACAACAAAACCACAAAACACAAGCAAGGGAAGAGGTGAACCTCCTCACATAACACACTTATTTATTATTTATACTATTAGGATAAGCAATGGGTTGCCACCCACGAGAGCATTTATTTTTGTTCCGAGTCTTGAGCCTGACTCGATCCCATACTTGAGCTGCGTCAAGGAGGATAGAACAGGATAGAAATGTAGAAAATGGTAACATCCAAGGTAGGAATGTCCTCTCCATAGATAATCATCGGGCTTTCAGAAAAATCAAAAATGACCTAGAAAGCTTTAAAGCCCCGATGAGATAAGAGATGAGGAGACTTCTCCTCATTAGAAGCAAGAATTCTAGGATTGAAAACTTTGTCATCATTATCGGATGAAAATGGAAGTAAAGTGTCAAAACTTTAGAGGAAAAGGGTGGGAAGGTGGGTAAAAACATTAGGCACCTTGAATAATTTTCTCTTGGTGAATATCAAAAATATCCTTCCCACCACCTTTTGTATAAATACTCCGTATCATGCTCAATATCAAAGTAACATCGATCATCTATCCAGTGGTTTCTCAGTGGAAGACGAGGGGGTGATGGAACATAATAATGACAAAGTGATCTGATCATTTTCAGGAAGTGAAAGGGGATCATGGGTAAGCAATTCTCAAAAAAAAAGAATATCCCCTTTCCGAGTCATAGTCGTCATTTCTCAAATACTCGCACCTCCCTCCCCCCCCCCCCCCCCCCCCACCCCCGGTATCACGGTATCGAGTCTCGGAGCAAGAAAAATATCAATCTCCTCCATAAGAGAGTCACTACCCTCAACGGGGATAGGAGATGAAGAGAAAGATTCGATTACAGCATCATAATTAAATTCTTCTGGAGGTCGAGGAGACGAATTATCATACAATAATTTCTCAACAAGACGAATTTCTTCCTCAGGATCAAAGTCGGCTTCATTAATTCTCGGTGGAATTAAATCGATATGAGCGAGTTCACCGGAGAACTCCTCGAGAAGAGAATCGATCTTAGGAGAAGAAATAATCGAAAGATCTTGATTAAGAAAGATTTCTATATAAGATCGATCTGACATTAAAGTGATGCGGATCTATCTTAGTAGAATGATTTCTTCATCAAAAAGATGGGATTCGAATAATTTTCTTTTACGGTAGAACGTCCTCATAGAAAAATGACTCGTCGTTCACTAGAGGAAAAAATCGTTATCCGCATCCAAAGAGGGGATTAGAGATAGTTGTAAAATTATCAAAACGGGCACAGCACACTCACTTTTCAATATGATAAATCCTTGGATAAAACCTCGGACTCACTTGGGGTTTGGGGACATGGTTCTCAAACATGGACTTTATTAAATCCGTCCGATTCCTTTCCCGAGAACTTGTGCCTAAGATGCTTCATCCCCCATACTTAGTGAAGTCCGGTAATCGGAATGGTCGGGTTGTGATTGCATCAAACGAACAGTATCTTTTCAAAAAAGAAAAAGCATCCTGCCTCACGTCGTTGACTTATTATTTCACAATAGGATTGCATCATTGTTTTTAATTCTTCGATACTTATCTCTTCAGGAGGTTGATGAACGTCAGAATACTGCGGGGGTTAGAATTGGTAAAAACCAGAAGAATTAGGGATATAGAAATTTTGGTTCATCGGTTGACACTGAAAAGTCTCATGAGGACCCCGCTAGTTTTTCATAACAAGGGAAATTGTTGTGAAGTTTGTGAGGAATTATTATCAAGTTTTGATGAAACACAGGTCCTGATCGTAGACAAACGGAACTTGAGGTGGACAATCGTAACCATAATGAGCATTGTTCCCACATAACTCACAAGTACGCCGTTGACAAAATGAATCGTCTAACGGATCTCCACACCCGAAACAACTACGTCGGTTGTATGACGACATTATAATTAAACAAATAGGAGGGTAAGAGAAAGAATTAAACGGATCAAAGGTTACGGATAATATTTTTGGATTTTTATGATAGCTTAATAATATAAAAAAAATATTTTTTGACGACCGATAGTCAAAGGTACGCGGTATGCTCTCTAGAAAATGCACCACAGAAGCGGTTTGAGCGGGTTTTAGCGCCGAAGCGTTATAAAAACCTTCTCCTTGGGTCGATAAGTTCGTCGGATCAACCCTCATTGTACCTCTATAACGTGCTTAATTACACATATCTTTTACCTCTAAAAACGAGCTTAAATGACCAAAAACAGACAAAAACTGCCAAATATATGTTTGTTTTGCATTTGTATTGTGCAGGAAGTGGATATCATCAAAAAGACAGAAACCCAAGCCAAAATAACAAAACTGGAGCATGGAATGGAAAAAAAATGTGCAAAATCAGGCCAAAGTCCTTAAATGTCAAAAAGTCAGAGTCAATACTGAAGAATCGCAGTCCAAACCGGGCCGGAACTGACGAATATATTGAATGCAAATCTTTACCCATATGATGGGACGGGGAAAAGCCTTAATAGTATAACTGTGAAGACTGTGTAAGACCAAATGGGCCCTCAATCAATTACAACAAGGCCCATGTGTGTGCAATTGACAGAAGAATGATGAAGGGACTTTGAAGCCTATCCTAGCCAGTTCAGCCTATCTCAGCCATTGCACACACAAAAAACCCACTCCCAAAAACCTTTATTGGGCTTTAAATGCCCAATACCAAGCCTATAACCTTATTGGGCCCAAAGACACTATCAATTGGGCCAATACAAGCCCACAACCTGTATTGGGCCACTAAACCCTAAGCCCAGTGGTCCCCATATTCAATCCAAGCCAACAAAGACCAAAAATCCTTTTTTATAAAACTTTAGGGGCTAAAATTGCCAATTTTGAAACTTGTTTTATAAAGAAAAGGCAAAAAAATAAAATACAAGGGCCAAATTTGCAATTTCCCAAAACTCTTTTTGGTTCTTTTAGTTATAAAACAGCAAGGGCCATTTTTGCAATTTATCAAAACCTTTTTTCTTTTAGTATAAAAACGTCAGGGACCAAAATGGTCACTTTCCAAACCTATTTATAACTGAAAAAGGGGCCAAATGAAATGAAAAGAGAAGAAAAGTTGAGGGACTGTATTTGCACCATCTCCAAACATTTCGTTTAAACCCTGCAACCCACCCCTGTCGAACCCACCTTACCCGCCAAAATCAAACCACCCTCCCCCATGGTTTTCAAGCCCAAACCACCTCTCCAGTACACTTTCCTACATCCCCTCACCTCTTCCCACCTCCCCATTGACCCTATAACCCTTTCCCTGGCAAAATCACACAACCCGAAGTCAACTTCAATGGCTGAGATGAAGTCAAGACAAAGAGAAGGCTAGGATTGCTTGGGGAGTGTTGTACTCTTACAACAAGCTCGTCCCAAGGCAAAGACAAGGCTTTGAGCTGCTATAAAAGGAAGAGAGAGCAAGCCGAACCCAACACACCATTTTTTTATGTTTTTTAGCTTAATTTTAATTCCAAGTCTTTCTTTTAATCATTTAAGTGTAACTCAGTTGTTTTAAAGCTTTATGTTGTAATTTTTCTGTTTTTAATAAAAAAGTTAAGAGTTCTTGTTATTGCCATTGTCAAAATTTGAAATATAAATTCAGCTGTTTCATTCTGTTTAAATTGTGTAAACATGTGTTAAAAGTTATTACAATCCACTTGTAATCCATTATCTCTGCCCTCTTTTACCAAAAATCAGTTAAAACTCATTTTTATATAAATAAGGGGGTGTTTGGATAAAGTCTCAAAATGGGTCATATGGGAAATGGCATGGGTCACAAACACTCAGCCAACTTTGGCTGAGTGTGGAGGCTTTATCAAGCCACTTAAATCACCATTTTTAGTTTTAAAATCAATTTTTAAGTGTTTTCTATATTTTTGTCACATTTTGTAATAAAGCTAAATTGTGTAAAGTGCTCAAGCTGCTTATGCAGCTTAAGCACATTGTTTGTGTGCTTTTTGTTGTTGTTTCTAGCCAATAAACCCAACCCTTGCTCTGTCATATTACCATAAGCCCATGTCACCATGATGTATGTGTGTACATTTTTTTGAAAGTAGCCAATTTTAAGCCCTTTGTTCAGCAGCTTTAATTAAGCCCTAAGCTCTCAAAATTTGAAAATAAGCTCATTGACCACCCCTTGTTATCTGTTTGAGGTTGGTTTTGGCTAAAAAGCTCTTAAGAGCTTATTTCAATAAGCTCAAAAAGCCCCTTGTTCACTGCTGTTTGGCCTCCCCTGGTGCTGAGCACCATTTTCAGCACCCTTTTCTAGCTTATTGCATAACTAAGCTCTAGGATTTTTTAGCTTTTATTTATGGATTAGTAGTTGCTCTTTAATTCCCCATAGTTTTGTAGCTTAACTCCCCCTTTAGGTTAGCTTAAATCTAGCTTAAAGTTCACATTTTTCTGTTTTCTTTTTAAAACTGTCAATATAGCTTATTCATTTTCAGCTTATTTTAGGGCTTAATCTAGATGCCTTAGCTTATTTAGGACTCCCCTTAAGCCTATTGATTTATTCCCATAGTTTTCTAGCTTATTTGTTGGCTTAAACCTCAAAGAAAAAGCAAATAAGCTCATAAGCTTAATAAGCTTCTGTCAGCCCCATAAGCTCATGTTTTTGGCTTATTTAGACCCTTTCAGCTACTAGTCCTTTTATAAAAAATGATAAGCTCAAGCCCCTTTACAACTTTGTTTTTATAGCTTTTTGATAATAAGCTGTTGGACCCACCTTGTAATCGGGGTCCACCTCAGGGACCAATTGTGTAATTTTCTCTTTTGTAGTTACCTTTGTTAGTCCCTGTGGTTAGTTAGCCTGTTACCCCGTTTGTCCTTGTGTCCTTTTCACTGTTAGTCCCTTAGGTTAACTTTAGTTAGTTTATTTAATTTAATTAATTAAATTAGGTTTAAAATCTAATTAGTTTAATTACTTTTAATTTAATCAGTAAAATTTGGGCATTTTTATATTTTTAGAATTGTTAACTTTTTCTTTATTTAATTTTATTTTTTCAGAATTTTTATAACTTTTATTTTTTGTCTTTTTTATAATTTTCTTAAGGTTTATTAGTTCTTAATCTTTAAAAATTCATTAAAAAATCCAAAAAATTAATAAAAAATATTTTTCTTTTTTACAAAAATTTGCTTTGTCCATTTAGGTCTAGGAAAAATATAAAAATTTAGTATAGGCATTAATTTTTCTTAAATATTCAATCTTAGACCCGTTTTACGGGTTAGGTTTTACCGTTTCTTTTCGTTTTACATTCAAACGACCTCCGTTTTAGTTCTAGTTTTTTTTATTTTTCAAATTAAGTTAATTAGAATTTAATTTTAATTTTTAATTTAATTTAGCATTTATTTTCTTAATTTTTAGTATTTAGGTTTCCCGATACCTGATTCTGTTCCCCGTATTTTAGTTTAGATTTAATTTTAGGATTTCCCTATAACTAATTTTGTTTCCCGTAGTTTTTAAGATCCCCATTTCCTATGCTTGTTTTCCCGTAGATTAAATTAGGTTTTTATTTTAATTAAATTTTAGTTGTAATTATATCAGTGTTTCCATCATATATTCTTCATCATTCAATTTCTCATCAAACCAGGATTACTTTCAATTGCAGCCTCGTTGGGACATACGACCCGGGAATATCTCTTCCGGAATCTTTTTATCATTGATTCTCTCTTATATATTTTATTTCTAAGTAGGTCTTGACTTTTTGCCTTGGTCAAGGGCATTCGGTTAGGATCTGTATTAGGGTTGCTATATAAGTATATACTAAACCACGAACCAATTTTTGGCGCCGCTGCCGGGGAGGCATTTGCTACGATTGTTATCCGACTTTGATCTGAACTTGTCTTATTGTTAATATATCATATTAAAAAACACAAAAATATTTTTCTTTTCTTTTTATTAGTACATATCATATAAAAATTAAAAAACCAAAAAAATCAAAAATATAAAAAAATTGTCCATAAAAATTAAAATTCACTAATTGGTAAAATACCAAAATATAATATTCTCCACTGAGGTATTATCATAATAAGTTCCGGTGAACTACTGAGTTCCCAATCGAACCAAAGATTTAAAACTTGCCTTCTGTGTCACTTACGATATACGGCTCACCTCATTCTGATTGACAAACTATAAAGTGGGTATAAGGAGGGTTGTTCCTAGGAACTACGACCCGAAAGGAGAAATAAGCTTCGCGCTATTCCTACTCCTCCGCTCACCTGTGCGTTTTTCATTCTGAGAGCTACCGTGAAGTAAGATCGATTATTTGGCTTAAGTTGTCTATCTCTTGTCCGTTTAAAATAGATTGTGAATATATTTTAAATCCAAAAATCCAAAAAAATTAGTGTAACTTCTTTTATTTATTTATTTCCATTTTGTGCATGCGCACTCGATCTCAGTCCCGTGAGCAGCGACCTCCTCCACCAGAAGGACCGCCAGTTGTTATCGAACCTCTTCGTATAGAATACCCATTTCAGGAAGATCCTCACGTAGAGCCAATGGCAGACACTCGAACTATGGCTCAATTGCTCCAAGCACCCACCGAGGGGTACGAGGACGCAATCCTTATTCCTGAAATTGTGGCAAACAATTTCGAGCTAAAGCATGGGTTAATCAATCTTGTCCAGAACAAACAGTTCTTCGGTCATGACAAAGAAGACCCGCATGCTCATATCCGTTACTTCAACAAGATCACCTCCACAATGAGGGTCCCCAATGTTCCAATTGCTACGATTAAGCTTATGCTTTTTCCATTCTCTATCGAGGGAGCAGCCCGAATATGGCTAGAAAAAGAACCCCCTCGATCCATTCAAACTTGGGACGATCTTGTATCCAAATTCATCAATCAGTTCTTCCCTCCTTCTAAGACGACGAATCTTCGCAATGAGATCACCAGATTTCAGCAAAGGTTCGATGAATCGTTTTATGAGGCTTGGGATCGTTTCAATGATCTACTTAGGGCATGTCCACACCATGGATTCTCAGAATTGCATCAACTTGATACATTCTATAATGCTTTGAACATTAATGAGAGTTGAATTTGAAATTCACGAGAATGTTTCGTTTGATGCTTGAATGACAAATATTTCGGTTTTTGAATTAAAACTAAATATAAAATAATACTAAACTAGATTATACTAATTAACAAATAAGCAAAGCAATTAAATGAAAAGAACTATATAAAAAGATATGCTTGCTAAGTGATGCGAAAAGTTCATTAAGTGTGAATTAAGGTCTATCAACGAATTAATTTCCTTTGAAAAGATAATTATCTCACAACGTTGGTTTATTTTGACAAAAATCTTTCAAAAAGATATTAATTACTAGATGTGTAGTTTGACTATTTCTCCGGCTTTTGCCCTTCAAAACATTCAAACTACAAATCTAAATAATCAAAGATTGTTAATTAATTAAACCCTTTTTCAAATCAACACTTAATTCACATTATCACTTAACAAGCACTAATTAAACTACTCACTACGCATAATGATAAAGTAAGCAAAGCAAAACATTTTATACTAAACTACACTAATTAATTGAAAAAGGATAGAAAATGGAACCGAATTGAAGAGCCGCTAATAAACGATAACCACCCGATTTATTTAGCTAAAGCAAATAATCAAATTCGGTCTAGCTAAATAAACCCTTAAGCTCCACGCCAAAGAGTTGAACCGAATCGCCATCACAAAATAAAAAAAACAAACTGATTAAAGAAGAATAAGCCTACTATTTGATTAAATAAATAAAAAACTAATTAGCTAAAACTATTACTACAGCTTTGTTGTAAAACTAAGTTGTAAAACCACAAATTCGTTTCTACTTTATGTTTGATTTGACACTAACGTGGCACAACTCAAAATGAGTTTAATCAAAATAAGCTAAGAGCTAATAATCTACAAAAAACTTACACAACTATAAAATCTAGCTGCTAGAAACAAAGGTTCAGAAAACAACGAATGATCATAATCAATATTGCAATTATAAGAGAATATTACTAATTAACACCAAGAGAACTGAAAAATTATGAAACTAAGATCTAACCGATATCAAATACTCGAATACGCTACACTTATCATAAGCAATACTTAAACAAACTAAACTAATAACTGAATCCCGAATCGAACTACATCTTTAGAACCATTCCAACCTGTTTTGAATCATCGAACAACAAATCAACCGTAACCTTACTTCAATAAATCAAAACCGATCGTAACATATTAAATTCAAATATTACAAATCTCGGAATGAAAGAGTGCATAAGAAAAATAATATAATCTACTCCTATAATTACTTTACATCTACTCCTAATCTATCGAAAATAATAAATGAAAAAGAAAAGACAAAAATTAAAAATATGGAAATGAAGATAAGTTCTTCCGGCTGCTGCTTTCCATTCCCTTTATAAACTTGTATGAATTAAGCAAGAGTACCAGACCTGGGCTTTTTCTTTGTTTCCTATATTTAGGCCACATTAATACTTGTATTGGGCTTGGGATTCTCCTTGGGCCTGGACGTGTAGTGATAAATCGATTCTTAAGTTAATATATTTTGGATATATTCACTTTGTATAATTATGATAATAATGGATCGGTCCTATCTAAATTGTGTCGGGCCGGCCCATTAAGAGGTGAAGGAAACGTTAGAACCGAAATCTCGCGCTCATTCCAATGGCATGCTCGGGAAATTTTATGACTTCGTCTTGGCTTTGAATAATTAAACTTGATCAAATCGAGCCCGATAATTCCCGTTTTTGCTCCGTTTTCAATCTTTAGTACCTACAAGACATAAAAATACCAAACAAACATATTTGCAATATAATTAAGCATATTTTAGTATTTTTAGTCCGATTTATAGTGTTTTTCAGGTTATAAATGATGTGTGTTTTAGCACACATCAGATTCCCCCACACTAAGCCATTGCTGGTCCCACACGCAATGTTAATAAAACAAACCCGGAAATAAATAATTTTATCCCCTTTTAACTTATGACCCCTCACAATCAAACAAGAACAGAAAAGGTCCATTAAGAAGGTTCAAAAATTATTTAATTCGCAAGCTCTCCCGTTTTAACCACTTATTCATTAATAGATAAAAACTAAGATAAAAAATTTATAAAATTCATTTAAAAGGCTTAAAGAACGGGAGTTCGTCATCCTTGACTTTTCACAATCCTCAAACTAAGCTTAAAACGAAATCACAGTCAAATATAAGATTAGACGCTAACACTACTCATAAATGTTAATTGTGTACGCATAGCTACTTTTCGCTCCCTTATTCCTAAATCCTCTAAGGATTTTATTTTTATTATTTGTGACAAATAAATTATGTCCTTATTCATATAAAGTAAACCCGGTTTAGACCATAATTAGTTTGAAATCCTTTCCTAAAGAGACGATATGGTAAAAATAAGGTCCACATTAAGGTTATAATTTCGCATGATTTAGGGGTTATCCTTTTTATTTCATCTGAAACAACTCAACTACGAGTCCAGAGACAGAGGCTTTATTTAGATAACCCCGGAGTCGAAATTTGGCTTTATTATTATTATTATTATTATTATTATTATTATTATTATTATTACAACATTATTATCCCCTGGTCCTTTAAACAACTGCCACATCGGTATGCGAGCCGATCATGGTCCAGAAGTCTTATTTCGACCAGGAGATCCTCGACCTTTTTGAAAACTGCCACATCGGTATGTGAGCCGACCATGGTCCAGTAATCTTTTATCAGCCCACAGTTCTTATTATTTTTATTACCTCCACCCTTTAAACACTGCCACATCAGTATGCGAGCCGACCATAGTCCAGTGGTTTTATTTTGGCTTCGGTTTATCATTATATTTTTTTTGTGGCCATATTTCAAGTCTTGTGGTCTTTTAACCACATAGACAACGGTAGCGAGCCATCAGGAATTGGTAGCCTATTTTCCCACAACACTGACAAAACCTCGATGTGTACCTTAATTTCATTAGAAGAAATCTCTACGAATGGATTTAAACTAAGAATCGCAAAAACCAAAGTAACTTTATTTATTTAACAACTATCTAACGTTTATTAAGCTGGTGGGAGCAAAAAGCCATAATTAACCTCTATGAGTCCTAAAAAGATCCAACTACTCCACGCTTAACATCTAACTTATATTCAACTCTACCATTTTTCGTTCTTTGCAAAATTTTAAAGTTTAGCAAACGCTTAGTCTAAAAAGCTAAGGGGAAGGCTAGAGTGCATAACTCGGTCAAGTCAAAAGCTACCTAGTTTTACGGGCCTACTTATTTCTATATTTTTATATTTTCATCATTTTTTTGTTTTTTTATTTTTTATTTTTAAGCTAATAAAACAATAAAATTTTAAAATTTTGGTCAAAACGAGGTTGCGTGGGAACACATACAGGCAACAGGTATGATCAATTTTGATAGAAATCCCCCCACACTTAGAATGGAACATTGGCCTCAATGTTCAAAAATATCGGGTTTTACCCCCACACTTAGGAACGAAAAAGGCAAATGCAAAAAATTCCTAGTGTGAAAGGGGAAAACAAATATATATAAATGATTAGGATTGAGGATTCCAAAATAAGCAGAAGATCGAAGACCAGGCGATTGAAGGATTGAAAACAAGCACGGGTCTTCATAATCTTAAGGAATCCTGCAAAAACGATACCACATACCAAAGAAAGAAGCACGTCCCCACACTTGGGCTATAAAACCACACATTTATTTATTAAGAAAATAGAAAGAAGAAAAGACACGGGTTGCCTCCCGAGAAGCACTTGTTTTTGTGCGAGTCTCTAGCTTGACTCTCCCCATATCATCATGATATTAGGGACGAAACATGTGGAAGAGTAAATCTCCATCGGACTTTCATTCAAGATGTTTAGATAAACATTGAAGCATATGAAAGTTCCACTCCGATGAGATACCACCGGCTCTAGAGAATAGAAACTAAAAATGGAGATATCGGGGTCAAAGACAGTATCTTCACTCCCAGATGAGAGAAGAAGAGAAGAATCCATAGAATAAGTGAGATAAGGAAGAAAGATTCTGATAACAAATGTGAGGGAAAAATAATGGCGATCCTCAAAGGGTAACCTCACATATGTCGGAGAAATAATTTTCTCATGAATCCCGAGGTCGAAAACTTTGACCATACTCTTCAAATCATCATTATCAGGTTCATCCTTTAAGCTTCTTGGGTCATGATCTAAAAACACATCGGGGGGAAGATTATGGGTAGTATCATTAGTAAGCAAACACTCAAGATAGATTACGTCTCCCTCCGAATCATGATAACCGTCCTCAATATCCGTAGAAACATCAATATCTAGAAAAGCATTGGTCTGATCAATATTGCCTCCTGGGTCGAAACACTCATCCTCATTAGCATCGGAAAGAGGTGTGACCAGCAAAGCCGGCTCATCAAGGTTAGAAACATAAGAGTCCTTGCTCTCGATGTCCTCTAACACCTCATTAAAAAGAGAATTTAGGTCACTAGAGATGTACTCTTCATCAAATTCAAAAAGAGGGTTCGAATAAGTTTTAAAATTTTCCTCCTGAACGTCCTCCACAAGAAGTGACTCGTCATCACTAGAGGTAAAATCATCATTAGCATCGAAGAGAGGATTAGAGAAAGTCACAGAATTATCACAAAAAGGCAAATCACACTCTTTGTCACTATCGGACGTATCCTCGGACTCCCTTAGGATTGGAACATGGTCCTCAACACTAGACTTTATGAATTCATCCGATTCCTTTTCAGGAATAGTGTTAAGATTTCCATCCCCCATGATGAGAGAGTTATCGGGCTCCATAGTTGGTAAGACGGGTGTGATTGCAATAGACGGAGGAATTTGAGAAATAGTTTAATTCAAAGGAATAGTACTCTCTTCTTCATCATCGTCATCATCGTCATCATAGCAAATAGAATTAAAATGTCGCGAAGACTCGGGAGCATGAGTACTAAGATTTGCCGCCTGCTCTCGTTGACGTAACATTTCTCCTAAGGATTGCATAGTTTTAAGAAGTTAATTCCTTGACTCAATCATATCATTATGTGATTTTATCCATTCATTATGCACAAGCTGATTAAGGTCTTCATGAATACTCTGAGGCTGATGATTGATGGAATACTACGGGGTTGGTCAAAACCAGAAGAGTTAGAATAATAGCAAAGATTAGGCTCATAGAAGTTCTGATTCCTCGGTTGACACTGAAAATTTGCATAAGGACCCCCCACAGTTTTCACAACAAAGATATTGTTGTGGAAAACTCGATGAATTTTGTGGATAATAATTATCACCAAAGTTCTGATTGTAGCACGGTTCCTACTCATAGACAAGCGGTATCCTTGGTGGACAATCATAACCATGTTGAGAATCGTTCCCACATAACTCACACGAGTAAGTCTGAGGCTATGGAGTTGGGTAAGAAAAATCGGGTGTTTTATTATAAGAAATGGGATCAGGGTTACGGACAAACTCATCTCCGAAACTTACATTGGTACAACTCCGACAATTTCCACTGTTAAACGGACCTCCACACCACGAGCACCTCAAAAACCAAGACATGTTGATAAAAAATTAAACGATAAAGAGGGGTAAGAAAAAGAATTAAACGGATAAGAGGGTAAAGAAGATAAGAATTAAACGAAATTAGAGGATACAGAAGAATATTTTTTAGATTTTTATAAAGATAATAATAATAAAAATAAAAATATTTTTGGAATTTTTTAATATTTTTATTAAAAGAAAATATTTTTGGATTTTTATTTTTATAAGTACGAAAATAAACTTTCCGAAGAAAGGATCTTCAAGGCATCAACTTCGAAACACCACGTAAAAATCGTACAACTCTCCTCGACAGCGGCGCCATTTTGATCAACGTCAAACGCGTGTCGTAATAATATATAGTATTTCCTGTTAGATATGAAAATTTACTTTAGGAAAAGTAATTGTCTATCTTCCGAGTGTCGTATCCACGGCGAGATATGAATTGAAATTCATGTTAATGTTTTGAAGAAAAATGCTTGATTATCTTTTAAGATTTTTGGTTTTAAAACTATTTTTTTAATACTAAGAAAATTATACTACTATAAATACTAGAATTATACTCAGCAATTAAACTACGAGAATTAAGCTAAAATGATCTAAAAGATTTATAAGATGAAAATGCTTGCTAAGTGATGTGAAAAGGTTCATTAAGTGTGAATTAAGGTTAATTAACGAATTAATTTCCTTAGAAAAGATAATTATCTCACAACGTTGGTTTATTTTGACAAAAATCTCTTAAAAAGATATTAATTACTAGATGTGTAGTTTGACTATTTTTCCGGATTTTGCCCTTTAAAACATTCAAACCACAAATCTAAATAATCGAAGATTATTAATCAACTAAACATTTTTCAGATCCACACTTAATTCTCAAATCACAATATCAATTAACAAGCACTAATAAAACTACTCACTACGCATAATGATCAAATAAACAAAGCTAAATAATTTATACTAAGCTACACTAATTAATTGAAAAAGGACAGAAAATGAGACCGAATTGGAGAGCCGCAAGTAAACGATAACCACGCGAAAGCAAATAATCAAATTCGGTCTAGCTAAATAAAACCTTAAGCTCCACGCCTCATGAGTTGACCGGTACCAAAATCACAAACAAATACAAAACAAAATTTGTTAACAGTAAACAATTATAACATCAATTTGCAATTCCTACTTATTATTAGGCCCAAACTAAGCACGCAAGCCCAGGAATACAAAACAGGCCCAACAGGATCACTAAGGCCCAATTAAGATGTTACAAGTCAATCGAAAGCCCAAATGAGATTTTTGTAAACCAAAGCAAGGCCTAAACGTGTGAAATAGATCCAACTTAGCAAGTTATATTAAGCAATAAGCTCTTTCTAAAAATAAGCTGAAGAATACGGTGAGCTTATGGAATAAGCAATGATGACAGTTAAGCGAACAACTTAATTTAAATAAGCAACGAGTAGCAATTAGAACTAAACAAGCTAAAACCATATAAGCACTAGTAATTTAAAAAAAAACGAGACACATATAAAATAAGCATTGCAAATAAGCAAACGAGAATAAGCCAATAGTACTGATTTTACAAGATAAACACTTCTAAAACCGAAAAAAAACATTGAAACTCACAACCTAGACAATAAGCTAAAACATCATTAAGCTAAACCGAGATCTAAAACTAAAACTTCTTAATAAGCCAACACAAAAACAAAATAAGCTCAAAACTAAACTAATAAGCAAACAAAATCAGTAACTCAAAATGTAAATAAGCTTATAACAGCTTATAGGATAAGATCTAAAAGTTTTTAAGAAGTTTTGAACAAATAAGCTGAGAAAATAAGCTCAAACGAATAGCTTATTTAGGTGATAAGCTCTAACGAAAATGATTAAGACAAAATAAGCTAAAACAAACTTATATTTCATAAACAATAAACACTTACATCATTCAATAAGCTAATATTAGCTTTTACAATAAGCTTAGGAAACTAGATAAGCTAAAACATTGAAATAAGCTAAACTATTACTAAAGAAAACTCAAAATAAGCTAAGACCTAATTAGGGAAAAATGAGGAGAGCGGGTTGTTTTTATAGCTAAATGAAGGGTAAAATTTGCCAACACCTCAAAGATCACCGCCACATTTAATAGCCAATGATTGGCATCGATCTTGCCACCTCGGAATTAAACGTGGCAGAGCTAGTATGATAAGGGCGCGTGTGATTCTATTTTGCTTTCTTTGTACGCATTCGTTTCGTCAGATTCTTCCAATTTGAAATGCATTTGAGAGATAAAAACTTTGCCCTGCCACATGGAAGCATGTTACTCGTCCAAACCATTTAAGTGGGAACGCACGTGACTTCTAATTCATTTAATTTCGCTGCACATGATGGTGACGTCATGCTGACATCACACTCATATTAAAATTCAGATTTGATTTAATTTATGTTGGGCTTTAAAATGGGCTCATATCAAGTATAGGCTGGCCCGGTAAGATCCGAGGGTACCATTGGACTCGTTTTCTCGCACTCTTACCAATGGCATGCTCAGGGACTTTTTATGTTTTTGTCTTGATCTTGAATATTAAGCACTCTTGATTGAAACGAACCCGTAAATACCCGTTTTTGCTCCGTTTTCAATCCGTTTTACCTGCAAGACATAAAAATACCAAACAAACATATTTGCAATATAATTAAGCATATTTTAGTATTTTTAGTCCGATTAATAGTGTTTTACAAGGTATAAACAATGTGTGTTTTAGCACACATCAATATTATAGTCTTTGTTAGTTCCTAGCTTAATTTTAAACTTATACATATCTTTCCATGTTGATAGCGAGTGGGATGGATGATAATATGATTATGGTATTCAGTTTCTATCTCATTACTTGTGATGTTTCATATGACTGCAACTACGTGCTTGCAAGGCATCCTAGGCAACTCCCACTTTCTACAACTACACTCCCTAACCCTCATATTCACTACACACTAATCCCCCCAAGGACCATTAGCTTCGTATCAGTCACCCACATTTCACTCAACCTATAAGTCATACATTTCCTAGTTACAAAGCTGAAACACTTATACATAACAACATGTTATAAAACAACATAGTTTGTGTTGAATATACAAATAGTATCAAATCACACAAGTATGAGCTAAGGTTTTAGAGAGAGAATTGGTGAGTTCTATTGAGAGAAAGTCATAGCATAAATGAGATAAATGATGTAGCAATACACATAGAACCACATCCTCCTACATGGTGTATGAGAGGTATTTATAGTCTCATAAGACACATGTGAGACGCCCATGGATAGTCCATGTGTCATACCCTTACACACAATAATACATAAACGTAAACTATATAAATAACCTTCTAAGCACAGAGTGACCGACACTTTCCTAATTCCTAACAATCTCCCTATAAGGGGTGGTGACTTAGGACTTCTCATTTGACACCGAGCCTTAAGAATCCTCTAGATCTCGCTCTTTATTCTCCAAGTTCTTCAGATGTCTCTGACTATCCACTTTCATCCTCTTAAATGTCCGCGACTCTCCTTAACCTTGTTTATTTTTAGCTTATAGTCCAGCTGTTCACTAATCATCCTGATAGTACCATGATAAAACTTGTATACTTCATCAATCCTCATGAACCTTTTTATCCGAGTAGTGTCTTCGTATACCACTCCATACGGTTTTTCAGTCATTATGTAGGGTGGAATCTTACTCGTGCCTTTGTCTCGATACTTTGGCTCCGTGAGGTTTAATTTCTGCTGGTAGCTCTCGACTCCTAATTGTACATCTTTAACCTTCTTCTTGATTACTAAGCTCCTGATGTAAACCAACAAAGAGTTTGCCATATCAAATTCAGTTTCTCTAGGGAGATGATGAAGTTTACCTTAAACTTTTAGTAGGAACATGTCTTCAATGTCATTTAGGCTCAATCTGGGGTAATCTGATTCCTTAAATGTATACGTCTTCCCATCAGCTCTTTTAATGTCAATTCTTGTCAGGAACCCATAATTAAACTGTCATTCCACTTCAACATGAGTCACTGTTCGAATCTTAGAATTTGAGTACACTTATGCATTAAAGGATATCCTTCCCTTATAGAAACTTTATCGTAACGTTGGTCAATAAAGAATCCCTAGTGCTGCATCTACATTGTATTCAGCAATATATACTCTAAAGAGTATGCTTATGTATTCTTCAATTCCATCAACATTGTAACAAACACTAGCAATTTAGCCTAACATGTAACAATAAGCAAATACAAATACATAATCAAATAAGAAGAATGAATCATAAATAAATGATTAATGATATAAATACTTAGCTTAATGATACATGTGAGTTCTTGGGGGTAAAAACGACATAAAAAGCCCTAAATTGATTATGGTTCAGCTCCCAAAGACTCTCCAAAGTTCAACACGAATTCATGAATACAATGCGAAAATATATATAGGAAACAGGTTCTCCCGACGTCAAGTGTTGCTTGTGACGTCGTCAGCCCGCCGTCGATCTTTAGGGTTTTTCTCCACCGCCTCATTTTGACGTTGTCAGGTTATGGGTTTTGACGCCGTCACTTGGACGATCTGACGATGTCAGCTAGGCCGTCGGGGAAACAAGAAGCGTCAAATTGTATTTATGTTTGCACTTTTTGGGCACATTCACTAAAGGCGTCAAGGTGCCGGTCAAAATCTTAATTTTTGACTATTTTCTTGTTGCTTCGCCAAATCGAGCCCAAGTTACGTGTATTTCTCCATTTGCTTCACAAGTACCTAAAACACTAAAAGAAGCGATTTAGGGCAATAATCGAACAAATTTGCATGATTTTAAATGTTAAATGACCCCAAAAAGTGTATAAAAATTACACCTCATCCTATCTTTTAAAAGTATTATAAATACCCTAACTAGGAATTAGGGTCTCCCTAGAGATAAAACCTAGAAATTTTGCCCCCTCCTTGTTTCACTGAACACTAAGCTCACACAAACACATACATGTGGTTGTTAAATATTGATTATGATCATTGTTATGGAGTTCTTGATCAAGCACTGGCATGCTACTGAAGTTGTTATAGTGTTAACGTAGACCAACCATGGATAAGATCACATTATTGGTCTTGTTGTTCGTGGTTAATCTTTTATTGAAAATCACAAGTACAAATAAGATGTATTTATTTTTTATAAGTCAGAAGCATGAAGTTGGAACACCAGAATGGAGAAGGTTATTAAGAAAATCTTGGCTTAAGGGACACTAATAAGATCCCCACGACTCAGTGAACCTTATACACTTACTAATGAGGGACAACAACACCCACCACTAACTTTTGCTAAAATGCAAGAACTAATAGAGTTTGATTCCGATTCTTTAGTCTATGAGTTTCTTTTACTACACGAGGAGGGTAAATAATTACTATTGAAGAAGAAATGGAGAATGTTGAGGGCTTTTTTTAAAGGCCTCATATCCCTGATGATGCAACAAACCTTATTCATCCTACTCATGATCCTCTTACTAAAGATCCATAATAACTAACCATCAACACAAGTGATGAAACTCTCGATGTTTATCTCCAGGCATTGGGAGACTTAATGGTTGA
>BQNB010061164.1:0-36606 GCA_026074375.1 Tanacetum coccineum | reverse complement strand
TCGATAGAGTCAAACCTTAAAAGACCGAACGAATGAACTATAGTGTGAATCGAATGAGCATTTTACTTTGTGAACCGAAGGAATGAATTGCAGTATGAACCGAACGAGTGTCATCAAGTGTGGACCGAACGAATGACACTTAGTGTGGACCGATCGAGCAAATTTTAATGAGAACCGAACAAGTGTCATCAAGTGTGGACCGAACGAATGACACTTAGTGTGGACTGATCGAGCAAATTTTAATGAGAACCGAACGAGTGTCATCAAGCATGGACCGAACGAGTGACACTTAGTGTGGACCGATCGAGCAAATTTTAATGAGAACCGAACGAGTGTCATCAAGCATGGACCGAACGAGTGACACTTAGTGTAGACCGATCGAGCAAAGTTTAATGAGAACCAAACGAGTGTCATCAAGCATGAACCGAACGAGTGACTCTTAGTATGGACCGATCGAGCAAATTTTTATATGAACCGAACGAGTGATAGTCAGTGCTAACCGATCGAAGTGTATTCTTTGTGGACCGAACGAGTGAAGATGTTCAACACTTAACCAGTTTCGACTTAACACACTTAGGATCAAATTTTTCCTAATTAAGGTTAAATTAAACAAGTCTCTTAGTTTAAAATAGACATTAAAAGCTTGACAAAACCAAGGTTAACTACATTCAACTTAGTTGTTACAATAGGTGCCTTTGTCTCATACGCTATTAGTCTATCTAAGATGATTGATCTTAAAAGTGCTAAAAGTCATAAAGGTTCTCATGTATGAATGATTGTGTCACATTATAAACTGCACTCACTCTTTCTTAAACAGACTCATGGAAATCTCAATAGCAGATCAGATTGCTTTGGATGATGCTTTAGTTGCTCCTGCCAACCGACTTAAGATTGGTAAATGTAATCTTCGTTTAAGCTCGGATGTCACATCAAAGGAAGCAACTCTTCAAGTAGTCTACGATGTGTTAAAGCTCACTCCTTTCTACAAGGCATTCCAAGTCACTGCTGATGTTCCAGAGATCTATATGCAAGAATTCTGGGTCTCTGCTTATGATATTCATAATTCCGATATTGTCATAGATTCATGGTCTTTTTTTATTTTTGGTGACTTTTAAAAGCAAAATAAAACTAGATTATTAAGCTTAAAATATAAAATGAGTAATGATTTATGCTAAGCTATATGTCTACTAAAGATAAGCTATAGTTAAGATCCTAAATCCTACAATAGCTAAGCCAATTATAAGCCTAAAGTTCAGCAGTACTAACTAACTTAGTACAGCTAATTAGGCTAAGAAAATAAGCTAAAAAATAAGATTAAAGACTTAATATATATTAAGCTATAACTAATCTAAATCCTACTTGAATTTTAGAGCCTACAAACTATGAGTACCTAGCTAAAGTCTAAGCTACAAGTGACAGCAGTACTAACTTCTTGTTAGTACTGGTGCACTTTGCACAAGTGCAACTCAAGTAGTGCAGGTTACCTAAGGGTAAACCTGCACTTAGACACAACCAAATAGAGTGTTCAAACAAAATGCAAGCAAGATCTAAGCCTTTGAGGGCTTAGATCAAATTTTCATAAGCTAAAGGTTTAAGACAAAATGCCCTGGTGTTGGCAAAGATAATAAGCCATATCTTTTTGAAAATTAGAATCTAACTTTTGAAATTCAATTTTCTATGAACGAAGTGATATTAAAGCTGAGCCAAAGTGTTTTGCACACGAGCTGTTGACTTAATGAGTCAAAAGAACTTATACCAAACACCCCATTCAAAACTTAACAGTTTTGAGAAAGGCTTTTAAAGTGAAATCTAATGAACAAGTATTAACTACCAGACCATTTTTAGCTTAAAACAAGCTTAATAAACATGAATTAACAGCTGAATTTAACTAGAAATTAAAGATTAATACTATGCTATCTAATATTTTTTTGGTTTTTAGGTTTTTTAGACAGAAATTGAAAATTTCTAAGATTAATATCTATAAAACTTAAAACAGATGAAGATTTATAACTACTAAGCACTAAAAGAGATAAATAAGCACAAATAAGACAATAAGCTAACAAATTAATAAGCAATGAGGCAAATAAGCAAAGTTCTATTCTAATAAACTAGTAAATGCAAATTATAAAAGCAATGAGAATAAAAGAAACTTACTTTAACCTCTGGCTAAACAAGAGGTACCAAATTTGGCAGCTACAAGCTCCCTAGCTTATTAATAAGCTAGGGTATAAGTCCATGGGATCTCTTCCAAGTTAAGATCCCCTTCCAAAAAGCTCATATCCAATAAGGTCCATGATAAATGTAAGTTAAGCTGATTTAAGGTTTAGGTAAGATTAATACTGAATTAAAATAAGCTCTATTTCAGCTTATAGACTGAAAGAGCTTATGAGTAGCTTATGATTATTTAGCTTAACAGTTTTATGGTAAAATAAGAGCTTATTAAGTAAATAAGAGAGCTTAAAAGAGATTAAAAACTACTGAATTCATTAATAGAAATCTTTATTACAATATTTAAAAGGAAATTACAAGATTTTAAAGTAAAATTAAGCTAAAAACGTAATCCTGATGTCCAACAACAAGCTTGATCTGTATCATCTGTCTTTAATCTCTAACATAGCTAAACCAAATCAAGAATAGTTGTTGATGCTTATATTTGGGACAAACATGGCTGAAGCAACCTCTCTAATAGATATTCTTGTCACTACCATTGTGGAGCCATCCTTCTTTGCACCAACCAATCATCCTCCAACACCGAATCCTCTCTTCATTCGATTACAACAACCACCAATCCTGACACCGGCTACTACTCCAAGTTCCTCACTACAAAATCTTCCTGACTTTGGTTCGTTGTTTGGTTTTGATTACCGACTAAAAGCGTTAGAAGACAACTTCTCAGAACTCAAACAAACAAATCAATATGCTAAAGCACTCTCCTCCATTCCTAGCATCGTTGATCAGTATCTAGCAAATAAATGCAGAAGGAAGTAGATGTGCAGTTCAATTAAGTATGATAGAATATGAGAAGAGACTCATACTGAAAATCAAACAATTCGTGATTCAATCGATGAATGGTAATGAAGAAAGTAATCAAGGAACAAGTCAAGAAAGAAGTCACAAAGATCACTCCAAAAATTAAGAAGTTAGTAAACGAACAACTCGAGTCTGAGGTTCTGGTATGATCGTCAAAGAAAGCCAAGATGTCTCATGCTGTAGCTGCTAATATTTCAGAACTAGAGCTGAAAAAGATCTTAATTGACAAGATGGAAGCTAACAACTCTATCAACAGGTCAGACATTCAAAGGCAGCTCTACAAGGCATTAGTTGATGCGTATGAAGCCGACAAAATTCTGCTAGATACTTATGGCGATACGGTCACAATAAAAAGACCTTGAGATGGAGCAGATGATGATCAAGAACCCTCCGCTGGAATAGACCGAGGGTCCAAAAGAAGAAGGTCAGGAAAAGAACCTGAATCTACCAGTGCTCCAAGAGAAATGACAACCACGATAGCAAGAAAGACTATGACAGGCTCTAAGACTCACAAGCAATCTTCTAGCCAATCTGCTCTAGTAGAGGAAACTATGCAATCTACAGGTGTCTTTAAAGCACCTGCACACCAGGAGTTTAAAACAGGTGTCCATGACGAACAAGCAGAAGAAGAGGTCCATCATTTTCCTGACTGGTTTCAACAACCTAAACGACTACCTTCTCCTGATCATGCATGGAACAAGTCTGTACCTGCCATTCATTAATCTATCCAGCCTTGGCTAAGCAATCTGGCAAAAAGACAAGGCCCTCGAGAGTCATTCGATGAGCTAACAGACACTACATTTGACTTCTCCGCTTTTGTGAGGACCGCATAAATTGTAATAACACTAACACCTGAATTGTTAGCAGGTCTAACATTTCTGAGTTGATAAAGGAACAGCAAGAGAGCTTGACTGAACTTGAATACTTTGTAAAGAAGTCTACAAGCCCACACAAAAAATTAGACTGGATCAATCCCGAGGGCCGCCTAATATCTTCATGATCTGGCGAATGCCACTACCGTTGTTTCCAAATCTCAAGGTCAACCATGTCATACCCTTCATTCACTTCATCAATAACGACCTTAAGTACTACGTTGTGGGAGTCAAGCCGAAGTACTCCTACTCAAGTTTACGAAGACCAAGGTTGCAGATTACGGGCATATTAAATGAATAGAAGACTTAGTGCCCAACTCAATGTAGAGTCAAGTGATAGTCAATTACAACAAATTTGCACTCTGGGGAATCTCACATTAGGGCAAAAAGCGAAGACAATTCTATGGCATTTGTAACACAAAGAATTCAGCTCGGTACGTCTACCAAATAAGCGAATTATTGCTGTCACAAGGTAAGATAATAGTCGAATGCAAAACTACAAGCATTTGACTGGATCACTGTACTAGGGATGACGAACATCTTTATCAATTCAAAAAGGCTATTTCACAGACTTCGAACCAAGACATGAGACATTGCCAACTTCTCTCCATATAAGGAAAGTTGACAAAATCCAACGTTGAAGAACGTATTGCATTTAATGTCTCCTTAAGAATGTTCACAAGAAGTGTTGTCATCCAAAGGCGTGTGGAAGACCTTCAATTGGGTGTTAAAAGCTATCAAAAGAAACTCAACCTTACAAAGCCTGACACGTACAGATCCAATTTGAGAAGAAGAGACTCTTACACACATACTCCGATCCCAGAAGGATTCATCTATGAGAACAAAGCCAAGAAGGAACAGATTGATGCGCATTGATGAACTCCACAAGTTTAGCGATGGTACTCTCGATGATGTTCAGACTGCTCTAAATGATCACCTCAAGGGAATCATAATGAAGTATCTGCCTAAAATTTTTGGGGGGGGGGGGGGGGGGGGGGTGTTAAAGGGGTAAAAAGGAAAAAGGACAGAAAATATGGGGGGGGTTAAAAGGAAAAGAGGATAAATTTGATAATTTATGGTGTTGTTTTTTGTTTATTTTGGTATTGGAGTGAATTATTATTTGGGTTTGAATGTGGAATGTTAAGAATTGGAATAAGTATAAAGTAAAGGAGGATATTAATTTTTTTAATTTAATTTTTATTATTTTTTATTTTTTAATATATAAGATTTATTTTTTTTATTATTTTTTTTTTTTTTTTTTTTTGGGGGGTGTTTGGGGGTTATGTAGCCGAGTGACGGGTGGATAAGGATTATTATTTGTAATTGTTGGTTATTTGGTGGGGATCATCTTATAAGGTCATTCCTCGTAAATAATATATCTTGTGAATATGTTTAATAACTATGAAGAGTTTTTGGTGAAAAATAAGAATCTCGAGTACAGATTTTTAAAGAAATTTCTAGTATATATAAATCGTTAAAAATTGGGTTATAGGATAATGATTTTTTTAAAGATTTTGTTGAGGGGATGGTGTGGAAATGGTTGAGTTTTTTTTTTTTAAATTTAACGAGAGAGAGAATACATCATTTTGTCCCCGAAACGGTTTTAATCAAATGAATATCCACAATATCAAGGGATTACATTTTTGATAGGGAGAAAATGTGATTAACCCGGACTTAATGTATATCAGACAAAGTAATCAATTAAAAATGGTACTCATGCACTCCATACTTAGCATGTACTAACATATATGCACATGTAAAGGGAGCTTTAGTGATGATTAAAAACCACTCAAGTGTAAACCTTTTTGATATTAATCAAACACTTTGAATGAATTTTCATGATATTTGTTTTTTGTTTTTTTATTTTTGGGGTGGGAGAGAGTGTTGTAATGTTGATGGAATACCCTAAAAGACTGAGCGCGATTGGACTAAATGAGAGCGAGTAGAGATAATATGGTGGTTTGGTATAGTATCTCAAGCGAGCCCATGATCCACCAGAACCGGAGACACTGCCGCAGGTGTGAAGCATCACTAGTTAAGTGTAGAAGTCCTTAGTACGAGTATTTAAAAAGGTAGAAAAAATGAGAATGGAGTGTGTGAAGAGAGATGTGCCGTGCGCAGACGATGGAGCTTACACTGAACAAACCCAACAAGGTGTTAGTTATGAAGACTTCGGTAAGCATTGAAGGGTTGATAGAGAATGAAGAAAGAAATCTGTAAGAAAAGGGTGGAAAAGATCTCTACTCACCCTCCATACACTTAGGCAAAACTGGGAGGTGGGTCAATACATATGCCTGTCAGAAACACTTAGGTGATGTTTTGACATTGAGACAGTCATGGACCCAGTTACGCTATCACAAACCCCTCCCAGCCACTCAAAGTCGGAAAGACTTTGTTTTTCAACGTCACGGAGATACACTCATTCTATTGACTTTCTTACTCCATTAGTTATTATTGAAAAAAGGGGCACTCAGTCCCTCCGATCACTAAAATTAAAAAGTGCACATTGAGTCAAGAGCCAAAAGAGATCACCCATTTACTCATTAGGACACTTGTCGAAAATTTAGCTGTTATCTCACACAATGTGATAATATCAGTAAGTAGAGCGACTCTCTGGAGTCCAACGCAATGATCTCGCGGCCTTAATATTTCTTGCCAGAACATCCGATGATACTTAGTATTCACAATGAAGATGGAAATCCTGCTTGGAGCAACATCAAACAAGCTCATGAGTAGGTAACGTGTGAGATTCCTTTATGATCAAACTTTGACAACTGGAAAGAAACGATGGTGAATTCAATAAGAAATCAAAGACTTGTTCCAGGAAAGTAACAACAGTTGTTAATGATTTTGAAATGATTAACACTCTCGGTGTATCACAAAAACAATTTTGCAAGTGATACACCAATTGATTTTCAAATCAATTTTCTATATCAATCAGTGAGAGAGTAACTCACTGGTTCACTCTTATCGTGTTGTTTGCTTTAAGACATTCCGATAATGAGAACATGCTGAGTACGATGAATCTAATACTTATGTTTTAGAAAGATTCAATACTACAAGGCTGAAAACCTGTTCAAGAGATTCTTCTTAAATTGAATCTATCTGATCACAGTCGATCTCATGATCGAAGGTTACTCCCACAAACTCGGGCGAATGACACAATGCCCATATCGTCCCCTGCTTATTGCTAACTGTTTATTTAATGCATGGATACTTAAAGATGGAGGTGAGTACCTGATTCCAGCTGACTCACATAATTATAGCCACATGCGCATCCCGACCGACAAAACATAAAGACATCATGAAAGCTCAAGTACATGTTTTAAGACTTCCGCCACTCTGATACCTGACGAAGTGTTAAAGTTAAAGAATTTCCAGAAGAAAAGATGCAAACATAAAGCGTCCAAATCACCAACTAGAATGTATGAAGCGTGTCGGTCCAGAAGTTGCAAGTCCACAAGAAGGCAAAGTTACAAATGCGTAAAGAGATGGTGCTGTTGATGATCATCAAGATCTCAAGATCACAACGTCAAATTACAATTCAAGTAACAAGCTCAATCCAGAAATCAATGATCACTACAACATACTCACAAGAAAAGTCAAGAGTATGAAGCTAAAGGCTAAAGATAAAGCTAAGTATGCCTAGCTTTTAAAGTTTTGTAAAATGAGTGATCTCCCTTAGGGGGGGAGATGGCAGTAAACACAAAAAAGTATCGGTCACTGTCCAAGTTGTAATCGTCTTAGCTCGTAGTTTATGTAATGATTAGATTAGTAATCTAATCAGGCCTAAGACCCATGGGAAGCCCATCATAACCCATGGGCCAGCCTATAGGACCTATATAAGCCCCTCTCCTAGCCTTGGAGAGGGTTGGTTGTTCCATTTGTTACATTCCATCTTAATAAACTTCATCCATTTTCCATCCATTCTCTCTCTAACATCACAACCCACTTCTCACTCTTGTTTTTGGTTTGATCATAAGATTACATTTATCTACAGATCTAGTTATCATTAGCTGAGAGTGCAGGATGATGATAACTCATAGACCACGGTTTCAGAACACGTTATGGACATTTTGAGTTTACTTGTTATGAGCCATTTGATTAACAAATGCACCCCAATTTTTACATGACTTAATGAACCGATTGTGCAAACCTTACATGGATAAGTTTTTTTCGTCATAGTATTATTGACGATATCTTTGATATAATCAAAACAAAGGCAGATCATGAAAATCATTTGAATTGATGTTGGATTTTTAAGGAAGGAGAACTGTATGCGAAGTTCTTCTAAGTATGAGTACTGGTTGCAAGAGGTACATTTTTCTTAGACACGGGTAAATCACGATTGTATTCACTGACCCAAGTAAGATTGAGCGTGACAAGTTATGAAATCCCCTACGACACCCAACTCGAAGTAAAACATTTTCTGGATGGCTAGATATACTATAGAACGTTTCATCAGAATTTCCCAAGAGTGCTAAACTCTTACTTCGATGACATCAGAAAATCCGAAGTATGAGTGAGGTGATAAGCAGGCAAAGTTTTTCAAATTTGAAGGACAATATTATGGAATCACCCAAATATTGTCGGTTACAGCATAAGTAAAATTTTTGTGGTTTATTATGATGCTTCAAACCAAGATTGGGATTGTTCTTATGAAAAGTGATAAGGTAAATCGCCTAGCATCAGACAATTGAAGAGCCACGAAAAGAACTACACTACTCATGATTTAGAGTTAGGCGCGGTGGTCTTTGTGCTAAAGATTTAGAGGCATTATTTGTATGGAACAAAGAGTGTTATCTATATAGTTCATAAGAGAATTTAACACATATTCGATCAGAAGGAGTTGAATATTCGACAAAGGAGATGGATAGAGCTATTACTTAGTGATTATAATGTTGAGATTAAGTACCACCCTGGTAAAGCAAAAGTAGTACTGAATGCTTTAAGTAGAAAGGAAGAGTGAACTCGTTGATGCGAGCGATGGCAGTGACAATTCAGTCCGGAGTTAAAGGGATGATATTGGCAGCTTAAGTGAAGCGTTAAAGGTGAAAATGTTGAATAGCTGAAGGAGTTGAATGGTGAACGTACCAACAAATGGAAACGAGAGAGGATGGAAGCCTACACTATATAGATCGTATATGGGTTCTATTGAGTGGCGGTGTTAAGAACCAAGAACAAGGAAGAAGCTCACAAGATGTAGGAACTCTTTCAACCGGAGCGAACAAGAATGTAACTATGATCATCGGAACCCTGTATTGGTGGCTGGGTATGAAAAAGGAGATTGCTATTTATGTTAGCAAGTGTTTGACATGCGCAAAGGTGAAGGCGGAGCATCAAAGTCCGTCAGGTTTATTGCAACCAATGTTGCAAAAATCACGAGTCGCTAGCCGGGCGGTCGACACCCCTGTAGCCTGTAATCAGATCTAGACGCGATAATCGATGATACAATCGGTATGCGACGCGAGTTAAATATAAATTTCAAGTTACTTAGTATAGAATGGAATACAACACTTTAAATAAGCACTAAATTAAATGTGAGTTTAAAGTTTACAGTTGTTCAAAACATAGACATAGAGTAATAGAAGTTAACAGTTAACAATCGAAAAAGACACCATTGAAAAAAAATGTTTGACTTTCGTTGACCGATTAGGCCAATTTGAACGATTATAGTCCGATTTGACCGATTTGACCGATTTTTTACCCATTTTTGACCAGACCAATTTTTTACCCGATTTGCCTTATTTTCCAAGGTGTATGGCCGAGTAGCGATTAATCGGTGATTACAAGGCCTCCTAGGCTGATTTTTGCAACATTGATTGCAACAACCTGAGATACCTGAGTGGAAGTGGGAAAAAATCGCTATGGACTTTATAACAAAGTTGCCAAGCTCAAGTAGTGGTCATGATCTATCTTTGTGTAGAGTGAAGTTGTGCGCGATATTGTTTTCCGTAACTAAGTACCATGTGCGCGCGAGTCTTTAGATAGTTTTTACTGAAAGTTCTAGTTAGCACTGACGATTAGAAAAAGTAAGTACTGATCAGTTAGTTAGTACCGATAGTAGAAATTAGTTAGTACCGTTTAAGAGATATGTATGAGATATTTTAGGAAAAGATATGAATTATCTTTTACGCGTTTTGTAAGCCTGTTAGGGTTTATACTTGGTCTATAAAAGGATCCCTCTTGGCATAGTTAGAGATACGAGCTCAATATATCTCATACATATCATATCTTTTAGTTAGTAATCTGTAATCACTCAAAGCAGATGTAAGAAATTATTATTATTTTTCACTGTCCATCCTTAGTACTTATGTTATAAGATTCTGCATTAACACATATCTTCATAGTCAATATTTCTACATAGTCAAACTGTATTATACATCTGCTATCATCCTTAATATCAGCAGAGATCAATCAGTTAGGACTCACAAGTGTATCAGACCTGTGAGAAACCTGCTGAGTAAGAAGAACAAACAAATCCAGTTATAAATCTTCATCCTACAAAACTAAACATGTCTGGACCACAAGATGAAATTCCACCACCACCACCACCTCCACCATCATCATCACAAACACCAACACAACAAAACTCTCATAGATATATGCTATGATAAAGTGAACATTATTTGGCCCAACAGACTACCCAATCTGGGAGGTGATACAAAGATGGGAATGGTCCAAGTATCAATCACACAGAACACAAGGAACAAATTAAGTTTTGCCTCAAGAACTGCTGAAGAAATAGTAGCCAAGAAATAGAGATAAAGCAAGACACTTTGCTTAGGCTCTACCAGAAGATCATCTTGACTAAATTCCTAAGATAACTGATCAAAAGAGATCGGGATGCCACAAATCTAGATTTTGGTGGAATACGAATCAAAAAGATGCAGAGTATATTTTGACAGCCAACAGTTTTAAAAGATCTCTGTATCCAACTCAGAAAGGGCTTCACAAAGTCTATGAAAAGTTCCAAATGTCCTTATGAGTCAATTATAGATCATGGAGCAGGTGTATCCACTGAAGATGCAAATCAAAATTCCTTAGATCTCTACCTTCTGCCTGGTCCAAGTTTTCCTTAATTATGAGGACCAACCAGAGTAGACAGACTCAGGCTTTGATGATTTGTACAACAATATAAGAGTCTTGACTTGATAAAAAGGCTCTATTGCATCATCCTCTAACCCCACAAATATAGCATTTATCTCCTAGAACACCAGCATACTAATGATAGTTAGTACCGCTTATAGTGTTTCCCAATCCTCTGGTCAATACTTCATAGTATGAACAAACATCTCATACTCTTGCTTGTTAATCAATCAAGTTGCCCTCAACTGTATCAGAGGACTTAGAACAGCTAGAAGCATTATGACCTAGAAGTAAATGGACATTTGAAATGGCAAGTGCCATCGAATCCAATGAGAATGAAAAGTTTTACAAAAGACTGTAAAAAGCTAAATATGATGCAAAAGTACCAGTTGCTTTGATAAAACCGACAATTTGAATGCTACAATTGCCACAAGACAGAGCATTTAGCTAGAGAGTGTAGAATTAAGGGAAATTAAGATAATAGAGGATGGGAGCATGAACTCCTGGAACTAGGATGGGAGCAGAACTGTAAAGAAAGGGAGGACACTAAACAATTGTGACCATTGATGGAGAAGGTGTAGATTAGACCATCACTCAGAAAAGATGAAGATTAATGCTTTGATGGCTGCAACATCTCATATATCAACACAGAGGTAACTTCATGTTCAAATAAGTGTAAAGAGTCTTATGCTAACCTTAAAAAACTGTATGATGCTCAGAGAGAACAACTTAGTAATGCAAGCATAGAAATAAAGGCATATACTCAAGGTCTTAAGAAAGTTAAAGCACAGTTAGTTGCCCATCAACAAGGTCAACTTTGGTATGAACAAAAGATAAAATTTATAAAAAAAAAAAAAAAAACAAAAAAAGAATGATAGCTTAGATGATAAAACATATGTTCTAACATACCATAAGAAATTGTAGGCAAAAATAAAAAAGCTCAAAAGAGAAAAAAGAAGATTTAAAGGCTAAAGTAGAAAAATGGCTAACTCATCTAAAGAATCTTAGTATACCTGCTTAATATCCTTAATACCCAAATGAGTGCTAATGATAAATTTGGGCTTGGGTATGGGGATCACAGTTATGATGGTATTTTGAGCTATGAAAATGAAGTTTTACAAAGTGTTTTTATGAATAAGGAGAGTGAGTTAGAAAAACAACCTTTGTATGATAGATTTGTTATAGCAGGAGGAATGCATGCTGTACCCTCACCCATGACAGGAAATTATATGCCATCTGGACCTGATATTGAAGTAGATTACTCACAATTTACATATGGTCCAAAACAGACTCAACCTAGTGAATCTGAAACCCAAACAAGTGAATTTGATACCTGTGAATCTAACATTAGTATAGAACCCTCTGAATTAGTGTCTGAACCAGTTGTTAATGAATCTAATGTAGAATGTCAACCTATGGTCTGGTCTGATGCTCCTATCATTGAGGAGTATGAATCTGATAGTGAAGATGAGTATGTGTCTATACCAACAAAAGAACAGGAAACACCTAGTTTTGCTAACCAGCAAGTAAAAACTCCTAGGGAAACTGTTAAGAATCAGTTCACACATAGTAAAAATCCTAAAGTTGACAAGAAAGAGTTGGGGTATGGGTTTACTGCAAGAGCATGTTTTATATGTGGAAGTCTTAATCATCTAATCAGAGATTGTGATTTCCATGAGAAGAGGATGGCCAAGCAAGCTGAGTTAAACAATAGGTTGAACATAAATTCTAGTCAAAGGGAGATAAGGCAAACTTGGAACAATGTGCAAAGAGTGAATAAACAAAACCAATTTGTTCCTTCAACAGTACTAACTAGAACTAGCAAAATTCCAGTTAATACTGCTAGAACTAGCGGTACTAAGAATATTAGTATTGCTAGGCATAATTTTAACAGACAGATAGTACTAACTAGTACTGCTATGAAAGTTAATACTGTTAAGCCTATTACGAATAGAGTTAGACCAACAAAATTTTTTCACAAAACTCATTCACCATTTTCAAGGCCTTTAAATAACACAACAGCACTTAGAACAAAGTTTTCAAAACAAAAAGTAATACTAACTAATAAATGTAGTTAGTGTTGTTGAGGGAAAAAAGGGAAACTGGTTTGTTAAGCCCACAGCTGGTTTGTAACTTGGAAGACTACAAAGACACAACTGGCCACCATGTCTCCAAATACATGTGGTAATAGTCCAGTCCTGATAAACATTTCACCTTTCAAAGATCCACTAGGCAGACTCAAGCCCAACAGGCATGGGTCCCTAATAGAATCTTTATCTCTTTTATTAAATTGGCAGTATTATCCACATAATAGCTTTACAGAAAAAGGAATATGTTTAGATAGGGTTGATTTGTCCAGGCGACATTACTTGGAACCAAGGCTTACTTTCTGAATATCACAGACTTAAATGGTGTCCTGTTGCTTTGGAGGGTAGTAAATGTAACATATCTGGTAAAGGTAAAATAAAAACATGAAAGTTTAGATTTTGAGATGTTTCTTTGTGAAAGAACCTCAGCAGTTTCAATCTCTTTTTTTTTATATAGTATCAACAAATTGTTGATAAAAGAACGAAGTGATCTTTTTACTGTACTCGAATGTCTTTGTTTTGAGTCTCCTGGAATTTAACTTACCTGATGAAAAATAAGGTTTTTTTTTTTTATTACTGTAGAATCCCCAGATAAAAAAATATTACATTTCAATTTAGAGAACATTGTTCCTTCTGGGAGGATTAGCTTGTTTAATTGCAAAGCCACAATTGATGAATCTAACGAAATGTCAATAGTGAGGTTGGTCAGTTAACCTTTTAAACATCAAAACCAACTTGTAAGGGAAACCTTTGTAATAGGTTTACCTTCAAAGATTTTTCAAAATGACCAAACTGTGTTGCCTTGTCAGAAAGTAAAAATCAACACAAGCCACCTGTAAGGCCAAATCAGTAAGCACGATTAGCCACTCCTTAGTAACTACGTTCATATGGATGTGTTTAAACCTACATCTGTAAGGAGCTTAAACCATAAGACTTATTGAGCCAGGGGGGGGGGGGGGGGGGGGGGGTGGGGGGGGGGGGGGGGGGGGGGGGGGGGGGGGGGGGGGGGGGGGGGGGGGGGGGGGGGGGTAAATCACTGATGATTTTAGCAGTTTTAGTGGTATTTTCTTAAGACTAAGGATGGAAGACCTAGTGGCAATCCTATGGACTTTTATAAGATAGATAGAGAACCCAATTGAATACGAATAAGATTAAACCATTAGATGGTGATAATGGTACATAATTTAAGACAATGCTGTTATTGAATTCTATGGTCAAAAGGGATCAAGAGGAATACAGTAATGCCAGAACTTCACAACAAAATAGAGTCTTAGAGAAAGAACATGGGGGCAGGGGAAGGGGGGGGGGGGGGGAAGAAGGGGGGGTGGGGGAGGGGCAACGGGAGGGGGGGGGGAAGAAGGGGGGGGAGGAGGGGGGGGGAGGTGGGGGTGTGGGGGTGGGAGGTGGGGTGGGGGGGGGGAAAAAAGAAAACGGGAAGGAAAGGGGGGGGAACCCGGGGGGAAGTGGGGGGGGGAGACAGGAGGGATTTAGGTGGGAAGAGGGTGAAGGGGGGGGGGAGGTGGGTGACCCTTATTGAGGCTTGCTAGGACCATGCTTGCAGATTTCCATTTTACCTAACACTTTTTGGGCTGAAGCAGTTAGTACTGCTTGTTATGTTCTAAATAGGGTATTAGTGACCAAGCCTCATAATAAGACACCTTATGAACTTATAACTGGTAAAATACCAATTATAAGTTATATAAGACCTTTTGGGTGCCATGTGACCATCTTGAATACCATTGACCACCTGGGCAAGTTTGCTGGGAAATCAGATGAAGGGTTTTTAGTTGGGTATTCTCTACAAAGCAAGGCTTTTAGGGTATACAATTTAGAAACCAAGAGAGTTGAAGAAAACCTGCACATCACCTTTTTAGAGAATAAACCAAATGTTGCAGGGAAAGGACCAACTTGGCTTTTTGATCTTGATTATTTAACTGATTCTATGAATTATCAACCTGTAAGATCAGAGAATCAAGCTAACAAACATGCAGGTCCACAAGAAGCTAATCCCAATGCAGGTACAAAAGACATTATTGATGCAGGGGATTCTGAAAAAGAAGATGAATCTGCTCAAGACTGCTTTGTACTGCCAATATGGTCTTCTTATTCTTCAACAATCAAGAGATCAAGAGCAGAGGATGCAGGTGCAACACCTCACAAACATTCTGATTTAAAGACAGATGAAAAGCCAGTAGATCAGGAAGATCAAGTCTTTTTGGATGAACTTGAAAGACTTAAGAGGCAAGAAAAGGATGCTAATAATGCAGCTGAAGCTCTCAGGAAGGAGTTTGCACAAGAAACTGAGAATTTGCTTATACAAGCAGGAGCTGCTAAGGCTAGCAGTACTAACATAGTTAATACCGTTAGCACACCAGCTAAAGCTAGCAGTACTAACATAGTTAATACTGTTAGCACACCAGTTAGTACTGCCAGTCCTTATGATGGACTATCTCTCTCTGATCCAACCAATCCTGAACAAGATGATTCAGAAATACCTCCACTTGAGGACATTTATCAAAATCCTACTGATGGTATTTTTACTAATTCATTCAGTATGATGATGAGGGTGCAGTGGCTGATTTCACAAATTTGGAAACTGTTGTGAATGTTAGTCCTATTCCCACATCAAGGATTAACTCTTTTCATCCTTCAGCTCTTATTCTTGGAGATCCAAACTCAGCAGTTCAAACAAGAAGTAAAGTGAATAAAAGTTCTGGAGCACATGCTTTTGTTAGCTATGTTCAAAAGCAAAGGAGAAATAATCATAAGGATTTCCAGCAATGTTTAATTTGCTTGTTTCCGAGCTCAAAAGTGAACCCAAGAAGAATTCATAAGCACTATGAAGATGAAAGTTTTGATGAGCTATGCCACAAGAAATATTGCAGTTCAAGATTCAAAGTTATGGATTCTTGTATATTTACCTTATGGGAAGAAGGCTATTAAACAAGAAGGGTTTATAGAAATTAGAAGGATGAGAGAGGAAGTTTTTGCCAGACAATAAAGCAAGGTCAGTTGCCATGGACATAAGGCAAGAGGAAGGGATAGATATGATGAGGTTATTGCTCCTATGGTCAGGATATGAAAGCCATTTGGAGGATCCTGTTTTTAGCCTTACCTCTTACATGGCTTCATAGTCATATCAAATGGATGTTAAAAGTGCCTTCCTTATGAAGAAATTGATGAGGAGGTATATGTGTCTCAACCACCAGGTTTTCTAGATCCTAAATATCCTCAGAAGGTCTACAAAGTGGTGAAAGCTCTCTATGGGTTACATCAAGCTCCCAAAGCCTGGTATGCTACTTTATCTACTTTCTTGTTGAAAAATGGATACAGAAGAGGAACCATTGACAAGACTCTTTGTCATAGATGAAAGACAAACATGAAATCATATTAAGCTCAAGTTTATGTGAGATATCATCTTATAGGTCTACAAAGAAATCTTGGTGTGATAAATTTGAGGCATTAATGAAGAGTAGATTTCAGATGAGTTCTATGGGAGAGCTCACTTTCTTTCTTGGATTAACAATTCCAACAAAAGAAGATTGTATCCATCATAAGTCAGGATACAAAATGTTGCAGAAAGTCCTGAAGAAGTTTAACTTTGTCAATGTTAAGACTGCTAGTACACCAATTAAGACTCAGAAGCCTTTAGTCAAGGATAAGGAAGCCAATGATGTGGATGTCCATCTTTATAGGTCCATGATTGGTTCTTTAATGTACTTGACTGCTTCTAGCCTTATAGTTATGACATTGCATTCTGTGCTTGTTCTTGGTTTTATGAGGTCACTCGCAAAGTCCTTCCATCTAAGTGCTATTAAGAGAATTTTTAGGTATCTAAAGGGCAAACCCAAACTAGGCCTTTGGTATCCTAGAGTGTCCTCATTTGACCTGGAAGCCTACTCCGATAGTGATTATACTGGAGTAAATCTTGATAGGAAATCCATAACAGGAGGTTGTCAATTTCTTGGCAGAAGACTTATTTCTTGGCAATGCAAAAAAGCATCCCCATTGTTGTCTACTTCTACCTACATATGGCTAATATGTTGCTGGCTGCAAATCTATATGATTGGCAAGTTTTGTAGATCAAAATCAAATGTATAGACTATGGGTTAATTTCATGAGACATGAAAGACTACATTGATAATGAAAGCTCAATATGCATTGAAAAGAATCCATAATATCATCTAAAACAAAGCAATTGCTATAGGCACCACTCAATAAGGAGCTTATAGGGAAACAGAAACTTATCTAGTGCTTAAAATCCACACAGATATACTGTAGGCCGAACTTCTAACAATGCAATTAAGATGTTTAGCATTTCCATTTTCTTGGTCAAGTTATATGAACAACATCATTGCCTATATGAACAACACCATCATCATCTTTACTTCATATTCTGAATTAGGGTTTGCTGGAAAAACCCTAATATCACCGAATCTGATCTTGTAGCCTCCAAAACAGAAAGTTCGTACCATAACTTTCTTTTCTTCATAACCACGACTAGAAAACCTTGTACGAATCCTAGATATCAAGAGCAACCCGCTCTGATACCACATGTTGAGAATCGTTTAGCCCATCTAGGATATAATAACATTGAATGACATGAAGCACAGCGGAATAACAAATAAGAACATCAATGTTATCACAAGGTTTTCTTTATTGATCTACTAATAAACTATAAACTAATAAACTAGCTAACTACTAATACACACGATTTCTTTGTGTGTCTAGACTCTCATTGGAGAAGTCTAACTATGAATGGATACTGGAAACCTATGTCTATGATCTCTTTATATAGGGAGAGATCATGACTTACAAAGGAAGATAATTAATAGATAAGGAAACTATTTAAATTACATTAAACCACATTAAGATGTTTCCTAATCTTTATCCTGTAGAATATTTGACCAAATCTTCATTCCTTTGTAGAATTCCTCCTTTGCCTTTTAAGTCCTTCATCTTTCATATGTTTTGTCTTATCAACTCAAGTATAATTCCCAACAATCTTCCCCTAGTTGATAATGACAAAACCATATAAGCACAAACTTCCCCTGAAGCTAAAATATATGAAAGATATAGACTTCCCCTTAATCCATACTATATCACCAAGGCTCTACAAGTCGCAAATCTTCTGTGTCAATATTCTTCCCCTTTTTGTCATCATCAAATAGGGGTCTTGTGTAAATATGCAACTTGTGAACACTTCCCCTCAGATGGTTAAATATGTGAACAATAAGCTTCCCATGAAAAGTATATTAACCATCTCTTGAATCTCGAACTCAGTAGGCTCCAAGTGGTGATCACTGATGAAGAAAATAGAGTATAACGATTTTGATGAAGAAGTTGAATCTTCCAAGCTTGTGCCTTATATCTTGTACTATCCATGACGTTGAACTCATACTCCTAATGTATAAGCAGACTGCAATCTCTTTGACAAAATCCTCATTCTCTATAATGAGACACTGAGCACAATAACGTAACTCCTTCAAGTGATAGCAAATGTGAGCATTAAGCACCCTAAGTTTATAAATCACACACCTTTGCTAGATTCGTCAAGTCTTCGTCACCATACAAACCAAACAAGTTATCTTCAAAGTCAATGTCCTGCTACAAACACGACTTTAAGATATGACAAGACACGCACTTGTAAAACTCAACTACAACATCAAATAAGCAATAATTAATTTTCTTCATAATAATCCCCAAAACGAGCCATAATTTCATCATCTATCCGAGATCCAAAACCGTGAGTCACCCGATATCTGATAAAGCTAGCGGTACAAACTAGCTATGTCGGATAGCACTGACGGTACAAACAAGCGGTATTAACAAATCTGCCATTTAGCGACCCTTTTTCAGCAAACGACTCGCAAGCACCAACGATTATTAAAGAAACCCTAAAAGCAGGATTTGTTTATGAAGCTTTTGTGAAAACCTAAAATTGATTTAGGTTTAATCATTGCGCAGCAAGGGTTGTTGAATACAAACAATGGAATCACCAATCAGCAAGTTATATGAACAACATCATTGCCTATATGAACAACACCATCATCATCTTTACTTCATATTCTGAATTAGGGTTTGCTGGAAAAACCCTAATATCACCGAATCTGATCTTGTAGCCTCCAAAACAGAAAGTTCGTACCATAACTTTCTTTTCTTCATAACCACGACTAGAAAACCTTGTACGAATCCTAGATATCAAGAGCAACCCGCTCTGATACCACATGTTGAGAATCGTTTAGCCCATCTAGGATATAATAACATTGAATGACATGAAGCACAGCGGAATAACAAATAAGAACATCAATGTTATCACAAGGTTTTCTTTATTGATCTACTAATAAACTATAAACTAATAAACTAGCTAACTACTAATACACACGATTTCTTTGTGTGTCTAGACTCTCATTGGAGAAGTCTAACTATGAATGGATACTGGAAACCTATGTCTATGATCTCTTTATATAGGGAGAGATCATGACTTACAAAGGAAGATAATTAATAGATAAGGAAACTATTTAAATTACATTAAACCACATTAAGATGTTTCCTAATCTTTATCCTGTAGAATATTTGACCAAATCTTCATTCCTTTGTAGAATTCCTCCTTTGCCTTTTAAGTCCTTCATCTTTCATATGTTTTGTCTTATCAACTCAAGTATAATTCCCAACAATCTTCCCCTAGTTGATAATGACAAAACCATATAAGCACAAACTTCCCCTGAAGCTAAAATATATGAAAGATATAGACTTCCCCTTAATCCATACTATATCACCAAGGCTCTACAAGTCGCAAATCTTATGTGTCAATATTCTTCCCCTTTTTGTCATCATCAAATAAGGGTCTTGTGTAAATATGCAACTTGTGAACACTTCCCCTCAGATGGTTAAATATGTGAACAATAAGCTTCCCATGAAAAGTATATTAACCATCTCTTGAATCTCGAACTCAGTAGGCTCCTCTCCTTATATAAAGAGATCATAGACACATAGTTTTAGGATCCATAAAAGTGTGTGTTCTCAATGAGAGTCGACTAGATACAAAAGTGTGTGTGTGCGCATTTGTATAGTTAGTAGTAGACGTTTATCTATAGTTTAGCCTCAAGGATTGTAAATCCTTATTACTAGTTAGAGTAACCGATCTATTCTGATCAAATAGTATTTGGGGCTGTGTTGATTAATAAAGAAAAACCTTGAAGTAACTTTGATTTGTGTTTATTATTTCTGCTGTGCAATTTAATCATTGTTACTATATCCTAGTTGAGTCTTAATAACGATCTACGGGGTTTTAACAAACTCCACATAGTATTTCATATTCAATAATCAAAGTTTCCTTTAATAAAGAAAAACCTTGATTTTTCTTATCTCAAAAGGAACCCAAAAAGGTGCTCCAAGCCCTGGAAGATCCAAGATGGGTGGAAGCAATGCAGAATGAGCTTCTACAATTTAAACTGCTAAATGTTTGGTCCTTAGTTGACTTACCAAGAGACAAATGGGCAATTGGTACTAAATGGGTTTTCAGAAACAAGAAGGATGAAAGAGGCATAGTGGTAAAGAACAAAGCTAAACTGGTTGCTCAAGGTCATACTCAAGAGGAAGGTATAGATTATGATGAAGTCTTTGCACCTGTTGCAAGGATAGAAGCCATAAGATTATTTCTGGCATATGCTTCCTTCAAAGATTTTGTAGTCTACCAAATGGATGTAAAAAGTGCTTTCTTATATGAAAAGATAGAAGAGGAGGTATATGTCTGACAACCTCCTGGATTTGAAGACCCACACTTTCCAAACAAAGTTTACAAAGTAGAAAAGGCACTCTATGGACTACATCAGGCCCCAAGAGCTTGGTATGAGACATTGTCAACTTACTTGCTGGACAATGGTTTTCACAGGGGACAAATTGACAAAACTTTGTTCATTAGAAGACATAAAGATGATATCCTGCTAGTTCAGGTTTATGTTGATGATATCATCTTTGGATCAACAAAGAAAGAAATGAGTACTGAATTTGAAAAGTTGATGCATGACAAATTTCAAATGAGTTCTATGGGAGAACTTTCTTTCTTTTTGGGACTTCAAGTTAAACAGAAGAGTGATGGGATCTTTATCAGCCAAGATAAATATGTGGCTGAGATTTTGAAGAAGTTTGATCTTGCCTCAATAAAGACAGCAAGCACTCCAATGGAGACAAACAAGCCATTAACAAAGGATGAAGAAGCTGAGAATGTGGATGTACATTTATATAGATCAATGATTGGATCATTGATGTACTTGACAGCTTCTAGACCAGACATTATGTTTGCTGTTTGTGCTTGTGCAAGGTTCCAAGTTACTCCAAAGACCTCACACCTTCATGCTGTGAAGAGGATCTTTAGGTACTTAAAAGGGCAACCCAAATTGGGCCTTTGGTATCCTAGAGATTCACCTTTTGACTTGGAAGCCTTTTCTGATAGTGACTATGCTGGAGCTAGTCTTGACAGGAAATCCACAACAGGAGGTTGTCAATTTCTTGGCAAGAGATTGATTTCATGGCAATGTAAGAAGCAGACTATAGTAGCCAACTCAACAACTGAAGCAGAATATGTGGCTGCTGCAAACTGCTGTGGACAGGTGTTATGGATCCAAAATCAGATGCTTGACTATGGATACAATCTCATGAACACCAACATCTACATTGATAATGAAAGTACAATCTGTATTGTAAAGAATCCAGTATCTCACTCCAAAACCAAGCACATTGAGATAAGGTACCATTTTATCAGAGATTCTTATGAGAAGAAGTTGATACAAGTGATCAAGATTCACACAGACAAAAATGTTGCTGATCTTCTCACCAAAGCTTTTGATGTTAGCAGGTTTAACTTTCTAATTGCTAGCATTGGTTTATTGAATCTCTGAGACTTATCAGTTGTTAATTTTTATTCATGGGTTATGCATAAATATGGATCCTCATGAATTCTCACATGTCTATCTAGTCTTTTCTAGTGTGCTTGTGATGAATAGAGGCATGTTCTTGTATAATTATTGAAGACAGAGTTAAAACTGCTAAGGAAAATGTTAATACTGCTAAGTATAATTAGTACTGCTAGTTATACTTACAACTGCATATTACAACTATTAGTCATAATTAAAACTGCTAAACAAGAAAATACTTTGGAATGTGTATTTTTGGAATTGGACTAACATTTGTAGGATGAGCACATTGAAAATATAGCATTGCATTAAGGGGAGGCTTCCAATTGTCTATAAGTGATGAAAAGAAGATGTGACATCAATCACAAGTGGGTAATGAATCAAACCCAAGGCAATTTAAAAGAGGTCAGGACACCAAGATACCTTAGTCTAGTGGTCCTCCTAAGAAAGGTTGGTGATGAGGCTGTCCATAAGGAGTTGGGTGACAGAATGGAAAGGGCTGCCACTACTGCTTCTAGCTCTGAAGCAGAGCAGGACAGTGGTAACATAAATTAAGACCCAATCCATGGCAACACTTAATGAATTAACTCCTTAGGGAATTGATTCAGGTAGTGGTCCCAGGTGCCAAGATACCATATTGGGGGATGTAGATGCTCAAACTAGGTTTGAGACTACATCTAAACAGTCTAATGATCCACCTCTCTTAAAAGTTAACACATTTAGAAGTAGGGAGGACAGTATGAAAATTTTGGAATTGATGGATATTGTACACAACTGTCTGCATTGGTGAGCTCAAAATAATAGAGAGAATTGTGATTTAAAAACAGAAAGAGTGTTTTAGTGAGCCAAAAGAAATGAGAGATTAAGTGAGCTTAAAAATAGAAAGAGAGATGTGTGTACAAAAATAGAAAGAGAGTTTGTGAGAATCAAATTTGATGATCAAAGTTATTTGTGTGGTGAAATTGAAGTTAATGCTGGTAGCTCAAACTTACTACTGTTAGTCTCAGGTTAATACTGGTAATACAACTTAATGCTGCTAAGCATAAAGTTTCTACTGTTGGTATACAATTAATGCTGTTAGGCTTAAATTAGTGCTGCCAGTATTTGTTTATGCTGCAAGGTTTAAGTTAATGTTGCTAGCCATCAATTACTGCTGCTAGTTCAAGTTCTTGCTGCTGAGGGTGATTCTATAAATACTTTGATTAAGGGTTTCACTTATTTCTTTATTCGATTTCATTCATTCAAACACTCTCTAAACATAAGCCCTAATTCAATTTCATTTTTGATCATCAAAATCATTATAATGTTGAGCCCTAAGTTTGCTAAAACGCACAATGTGATCGCGTTTTTGGAGAAACCTGCAGAAAGTGATGGGTTTGCGAAGATCATTGATTTTCTGAAAGCAAGTTCTGTTAGTTATGCATTAACAGTCAATCCAATCATCTACACCTCATGTATACAACAGTTTTGGGCTACCACACAGGTCAAGACGGTTAATGAAGTGCATCAGTTACAAGCCCTAATTGACAAAAAGAAGGTCATTATCATGGAGGCAAGTATTAGGAATGATCTTCACTTAGATGATGCAGAAGGTACTGATTGTCTGCCAAACACTACAATTTTTAAAGAACTGGCTAAAATGGGGTATGAAAAACCTTCTCGAAAGCTTACTTTTTATAAAGATTTATTTTCTCCGCAATGGAAGTTTATGATACATACCATTACACAAATCCTTAGTACCAAGTCTACAGCCTGGAATGAATTCAGTAGCATAATGGCTTCCTTGATCATATGCTTAGCAACCAATAGAAAATTTAACCTATCTAAGTACATTTTTGATGCTATGGTTAAACATTTAGATGGAGGGGTTAAATTCATGTTGTATCCTTGCTTTCTACAAGTTTTCATTAACCAACAGCTTAGAGACATGTCACATCATAAAAAGACTTTTGTTAATCCCTTCACACAAAGAAAATCTTTGCTAATATGAAGACAGAGGGTAAGGATTTCTCTGGGAGAGTTACACCTTTGTTTGATAGTATGCTGGTTCAAGCTTCTAAAGAAGTGGGTGAGGATTCAATACCTCCAACTGATTCCACTCAGATACCCATTATTGATAAACCATCTACATCCTCTCAACCCAAGAAGAAACAAAAGTCTAGGAGGAAATAAAGGAAGGAGGCAGAGACTGCTCATGATGAGATAGAGGAAGAGGAACATCTTAATACACCTTCCAATGATCCACTACCCAGTGGTGAGGATAGTATGCAACTTAATGAATTGATGGCTTTATGTACCCAATCTGATCAGGCTATTGAAAATGCTAGTCTCAATAAGAGGGTTGATAAGCTTGAAAAGAGGAGACAGTTGAGGACCACAGGGCTTATAAGATTTAAGAAACTTGGTACAGCCAGAAGAGTTAAATCCTCTAATGCTGGTTTGGGTGCTCAGGAGGATGCATCTAAATAGGGGAGGAGTGTTGAGGATATTGATGCAGATGCTGAGGTCACTCTAGTAAATGAACAACAGAATAAAGACCTAATGTTTGATACTAGAGTGTTGGATGATGATGAAGTACTTGTAGATGTTGCTTCTAGTGAAAAGAATGAACAGAGTACAAACACTAGTACAAATCTGGGATTTCGTTACACATGCTATTTTTTAAACGGCCACACAGTCAGATATTTATGTGACTAAATGTACCAGGATAAAATAAAACGAGTTCTTGCCTTGGAAAAATCAAAGACTGCTCAAGATTTGCTGATTACAAGGTTGAAATTGAGAGTCAAGAAGCTGGAAAAGAAGAGGAAAAGGCAAGAACTCCACAACCCATGAAGAGGAGATTGTATAAAGTTAGAGTTGAGTCTTCTGCTAATGAGAATTTGAATGAGGAGGATCCTTCCAAACAGGGGAGGAGTATGATAGAAGAAATTGATCAAGATACAGGAGTTACTTTGGTTCAAATTGATGCAGAGGATCAGGGGAGGTTTGATGATGAGACTAATTTTGATGCAGGTTTTTATAAAGATCAGGTTACTCCTACACAGGATAGTGCTCAAGGGGAGGCACATAGTCAAGAAGATCAACCTAAAGATCATTTGGGATTTCTTAGTGCAGCTAAGGTACTTGCGGATGCAGCTAGAAAAAATGTTCACACCTATACTAGAATAATAAGGGGAGTTAGTACTGACAGTGGTGGAATTAGTACTGCTAGTAGCTTGTTTAGTACTGCTAAAGAATCAGTTAGTATTGTTGGTGCATCAATGCCAGTTAGTACTGCTGGTATGGTTCAAGAAGTTAACATCAGTATTCCTTCACCAGTTGTAGTCAAAGATAAAGGTAAAGGTAAAATAGGGGAATCTGAAGATGAACAGACTAAGAGAACAAAATTATAGCAAGAACAAGATAGGCTTGGTTATGAAACAGCTATGAGACTACAAGAGGAACTGGATGAAGAAGAAAGACAAAGGATGGCTAGAGTTCATGAAGTAGCTCAATCTTTTACTGAGGAAGAATGGGAAAACATTAGAGCAAGAGTTAAAGCTGATGAAGAGCTAGCTCAGAGACTACAAGCAGAGGAAAGGAACAAGTACAGTGAAGTTGATCAAGCAAAGATGCTTGTAAATCTTATTAATCAGAGAAAGAAATATTTTGCCACACAGAAAGCTGAAGCAAAGAGGAACAAGCCCTTGACACAAGCCCAACAAAGAAATTATATGACTAATATTGGGAATTATATTTGAGTTGATAAGACAAAACAAGAATGAAACAAGAAGGACTTAAAGGAAAAGGACCTAAATCGACAATAAGAGATTCTTCAAGCTGGTGGAGTATATTCTACAAAGGATGGAAGATATCAGAAGATACTAAAAGATATGCTCAAGAAGAATAAAGATAAAGATTAAAAGATTTAGTTTCCTTATTGTATTTATTGTGTTTCCTTATAAACCTAGATATCTCTAGTATATAAAGAGATATAGGTTATAGGATTTAGGATTTAGGCATCCAGAAAAGTGTGTATGTGTATACAAGAAGATGTAGATGTCTAGTATAGAGTTGGTGTAGCCTCAAGGTAATCAAGGTTTTTCTTGATCCCTGTTACAGTTCATTGATGTAACCGTATTATCTTGATCAAATAATATTGGGGCTATGAAGAACATTTGGTTATTAATGAAGAACACCTTGTTGAATATCTTTGTTCTTATTCCGCTTTGTTTTATAACTTATGAACAATGATATTATCCTAGATAAAGGTCTAAACAACTTGAGCTTAAACAATCCAACGATCTTTAGGTTTCCACAATTGGTATCAGAGCCTCGTGGCTCTTGATCTAGGATCTACAAGGTTTTTAGAAGAAACCCTAAAACCCTAATTTTCAAGAAATCGTGTGGTTAAAGTTTTCTGAGGTTTTGGAGTTAAATTGGTATATCAATGTTTATAATTGTCCTCTTTACCTTAATTGGTGTGCAATATAATTATAAATCATTGTTACTATCAAGGGTTTTCTTCACATCAAATTCGGTTTTCTTTTCGATACTTAATTCAAATTCGGTGATTTTCTTTTTTGGTAAACTGTTAAATTCTGCAACATTAGGGTTTTGTCAAAACCCTATTTCGATAAAAGTATGGTGGATCGTGTTGGATCTGGTTGCTGTTATGGTTCATATATCTCAGATCGCATGGGTTTGTTCACCTAGTGATTTACGTTCAAGGTTAAACGTTTTTTGTCTTAAACGTTTTAAGATTTCAAGGTGAAACAGTTATAGGGTTTCGAACATGGTGTGTATAAAGTGGATATGCAGCATGTTTAGATCTGATCATTGCTTGTTCGTTCATTGTTCTTACAAGAAGATTGTACATGAAGAAAAACGATCTCCAATTCTTTCTTGATCACTGGTCATGTTGGTTAAGGGTTTCGACATCTGTGTGCTTGATTATAATGAAGCAGCAGCAAGAAGTAAAGTAACAGCAAGTTACAGGTTTTGTGTTTGCCTAAAGCAGCAACAATCAATGGTGAGTTTTAAACCTTAACGTGGAAGGGATGTCATATTTATGGATTGGAGTTTACCATATATTGCATGAGGAGATACATGGTATTCAGTAAGTCATACATATTATATGGCAAATATTGGTTTTCTATATTTAGAGGATTTCATATGAAGTTTTCTGTGTGGCCTACACTTCGAAGTTACTACTGCTATTTGGGCTTCAAAAATTACAACTGTTTGAGCAAAGAAAGGTATTGTTCGTACAAGAGAGGATTAATACTGTTTGAGTGTATAGAACTTAATGCTTATTTCATTGATTAATACTGTTGGGCTCATGATATGTGGGCTTTAAGAGATTTTAATATTGTTTGGGTCAAGGGAAGTAATTTAGTGTTGTTCGATATTAATACTGTTTGAACAAAGTAAGTTTATGTTGCTCGAACATATTACAGCTGTTTGCATTGTTCGAGAAGATTTTACAACTGTTAGTTGTATCCGAGAACAAGAGTTTATACTGCTAGTGTTATTCGATAAGCAGTTAATACTGCTGGTTCTATTCGATATCGGATAAAACATATTTTTGTTCTCGGTGACCAGGAGATCTCGAACAGATGAGTGACACACACAGAATGTTTGGGTTTTGGTTATGATTTTACATGTTCTTAAATGTTTTAAAAGCTCGTATTTATTGGATTAATTGATTACGAAGAAGATTGTTTATCACTTATTTGAAGTAGATTTTTCAGATGCATGTTCTTATTATATCTTTTGGTCTTGGAGATAACTTGTTTGGTTATATACGGTTTATGATGAAGACTTGATAAAACTAGTTTTTACCTGATGTAAGGAGATACATTGTAGTACTCACAGGTATTTACTATCACTTGGCTCAGTGACTCATGTATAGGCATGCGGATTTATCAAGAGATCGAGGTCTACTCATAAAATGAAGAAGAAGATTATGAGTTCTTATCATATTATAGTGCAAGACATAAGATACAAGTTTGGGTTATTCTACTTCAGCATCAAGTTGGTTATACTTAGTTTTCTTCATCAGTAATCATTACAAAAAGCCTACAGAATTAAAGATTCAAGAAATGGTTAACATATGGGTTTCAGGGGAAGCTTAATGTTAAAATGTTTAACCATTTATTTGCTACATCGAGGTGAAGGTTTTTACTACTGCTAGTTATTATTACTACTGCTAGTTTAAGTTTCTACTGCTCAAGTTCATTTATCTTAAAGGCGCGTCATGGAGGGTAATTTGAGTTGTTGAAGGCTGGATTAGAAGTGTAATATTGGTTCGTAGTTGTGAAGATCAAAGTTGCATACTTTAGTCTCCTATTTGATATTGACAAAAAGGGGAAGAAGATTTGATGATTTGCAACTTGTAGATCCTTGGTAGTTTAAGGGGAAGTTTCATTCGTATATTAACTTCAGGGGAAGTTCGTGCTTATTTGGTTTTGTCATTATCAACTAGGGGAAGATTGTTGGGAATTATATTTGAGTTGATAAGACAAAACAAGAATGAAACAAGAAGGACTTAAAGGAAAAGGACCTAAATCGACAATAAGAGATTCTTCAAGCTGGTGGAGTATATTCTACAAAAGATGGAAGATATCAGAAGATACTAAAAGATATGCTCAAGAAGAATAAAGATAAAGATTAAAAGATTTAGTTTCCTTATTGTATTTATTGTGTTTCCTTGTAAACCTAGATATCTCTAGTATATAAAGAGATATAGGTTATAGGTTTTAGGCATCCAGAAAAGTGTGTGTGTGTACACAAGAAGATGTAGACGTCTAGTATAGAGTTGGTGTAGCCTTAAGGTAATCAAGGTTTTTCTTGATCCCTGTTACAGTTCATTGATGTAACCATATTATCTTGATCAAATAATATTGGGGCTATGAAGAACGTTTGGTTATTAATGAAGAACACCTTGTTGATTATCTTTGTTCTTATTTCGCTTTGTTTTATAACTTATGAACAATGATATTATCCTAGATAAAGGTCTAAACAACCTGAGCTTAAATGATCTAACGATCTATTAGGTTTTCATAACTAATTATATCAAGCATATGGGAAGTCATACACTGCAGCAGTTGAGACGATATTCTTTTGATGAGATCAAGGAATTATTTGAATCTACTATGAAGAGAGTCAACACTTTTGTACCTATGGAGACTAAAGTTAGAGGTAGAGCATCAGTGTTAGCAGCTGGAAGTTCACAAGCAACAATTACTGATTCTGCAGAAGTTGGAAGTTCTAAGAGAGTCGTAGAAGCAAAACTTGATCATGAAGGTTCTAAAAGGCAAAAGACTAATGAAGCTTCAGGGTCAGTTCAAGAACAATCAGACGAAGAGAAAAAAGAATTGTCACAAGGGGATTTACAACAAATGATGATGGTAGTTCCAGTGGAAGAAGTTTATGTTGAAGCCTTACAGATCAAATATCTAATCATTGACTGGGAGGTTTACACTGAAGAATCTAGAAAATACTAGAAGATCATCAGGTTGGTAATCATACAGAAGCATATCAATTCTTTGATGATATGCTGAAAGTATTTGACAGAGATGACTTAGTGATGCTATGAAGTTTGGTTAAAGAAAGATATAGTTCAACAGAACCTACTGATGACAAAGAAAGAACATTATGGGTTGAATTGAAGAGGTTGTTTGAACCTGATACTGATGATACACTATGGAAACTGTCACACCCCTCTAAGGCGAAAACGTGAGGCGTAACAAGAATGGATATCATCAAAACACAATGGTGTCACAACAGAGAAAACTATATGAACTAAATGGAAGATAAGGGACACGAAGTATCATGAAAATACCCAAATAAACATAAAATATATCCGGCGTCTTGTATTGAAGTAAATGGGGTTCACATCAATACCAAGACATGCAATACATCCAAAACAAATCTAAGCAGTTCAAACCATCAAACATTCATTATTCAATCAAACAAGAAATAAACTAGGAGATTAAACTCCGCATGCAGCCTATGGTCTCTCTAGCCACTTCTCTCATTCCTATGACCTTCATGATGCTCATCTGAAAATGATGCTTAAAAACGTCAACATAAAGGTTGGTGAGATTCATAAGTTTATGACACATAATTCAAACTTTAAACCAATTATTGTGATTAATAAAACCAAACATGGCAGGACAGTTAAGCTAGCTATTATACTGGCTAACATGCATACGAGCAAAACAACCACAATCAAGATGGAACGTGCCCCATGATCTAAGCCACACCAAAATATCACACAATAATGGGTAAAACTGCCCTCCAATTAGAACCACACAGAAATTGGGTAAGAATACCCTCCAATTGGAACCACACAGAAATTGGGTAAGATTACCCTCCAATTGAAACCACATAGAAATTGGGTAAGAATACCCTCCAATTGGAACCACACATTAATTGGGTAAGAATACCCTCCAATTAGAACCACAAAGTAATGGGTAGGACCGTTACCCTCTGATCTAACAACACATAAACATTTTGCACATGTCATATAATAGCCACATAAATGTCCATGCATCAATTATACCATATAATCACAGCAATTAAAACATTTCAAAACCATTTGCATCATTTCCATCCCAATTGAAAAACAATGTAAAAAGAAGGACTATGAAACTCACCCGATGCACAGCTACTTTACAAATCCTTGCAAATCAACTAAACACAAATAAAACACGTGTTACACTCGATTAGGCTAAATGCCCAAGTCGATGTAACAATCAGTTGATGGACTACTATGTCTATACCATCTTTAAAAACCTTTTTACAACACTTCTTAATCTTATTTATAACCTAAATACTTGGGCTCTTTTGATATAGTTTTTGACCTCACACACACAACTCAGAATCTGCCCCAAAAACTCAGATTTGACAATGAATTTTGTAAAATTATTTTGACTGACTTTCACTCACTTTTAATTCATGAAACCAATGGAGTTGGAAAGTATATTCTCTGTAGTTAATTTTAGGCTTAAGAAAATCAATAAAAGCTATCCGTATGACCGAGTTATGGCTCTCGCAAGATGACATAAAATTCTGCCTAGATTTCTATTCCGAATTTAGCATAATTAACCCTATTTAACTTACCCAAAACCCTAATTATTATCCCTAAAACAATTTTTGATGGTCATAACATATTAATTACAGAACTTTTATAAAACCCTAATCCATCAATTCAATTGTTACATAATTAAAACAATGGTTAAAAACATTTGTGTGATTAGAAGTATAAATTAAAACTAACTTAATTTTAACAATAGATCAAACCTTGATTTCTTGAGAGCTTGAAAAATCAACAATGGGGGCTAGGGCTTTGGCGATAGGTCGACACATAGAGAAAACAAAGGACGAAAAATACTGATTAAATTTCTTTTATAAAAACATTAGTTTGACTTTGTTAGTACAAAATACGTAATGGGTTAAGTAGATGGATCCGGGGAGTGGTTGGACCAGGCCCAAGGATGAGATCTTGTACTAAATCAAGTAATGAGATGATTCTCTGCACAACGAAGGGTAAATCGTTAGTCTTACCGTGAGGACGGACCCCACGATTAGACTCCGGCGTAAGAGTAAGTAAACATATTTTTCAAAGAATGTCAGAGTATGTGTGTATGAAATGTGGTAAGAAAATCATACCTCGTAGGGTGTCAAAACACCCCTTTTTATAGGTGAGCCCAATACTAGGTTTTCCTATTATTTCACTCATATCTTTTAGTGGGCCGAAGTGGGGCCCCTGTCTGGCAACGGTCCACAGTAGTCGTGTTTTTGGGGATGTAGGTTCCCTTCCGCGGATGTTTCTTAGTCCGTAGAAGGTCTGTCACGTCCGGCTTAACTCTTCCGGGTCGTGCCAGCACGGGACTAGGCTTAATCTTGGCCCATCATATTTTAGTTTGCTTACGTCGGGCTTGGAGCCCATTATGAAAATATTGTTTAGGCCCAAAGGCCTGGTAAACCTATTATACGTCATCAGACTTCTAGTAGGATTGGGCTTTTGTCCCCTTTCTTTTTTTGTATAAGCCGATCCAAACAATACCCCCTTTTTAATTAATAATTTTTTTTATTTTTCTTATAAATTTACAAGAGGGTTGGGTTTTATGATTTTAAAGTTCCCTCGCTCCTCAAACTTTTATTAGAATGGCTTCTAACATATATGGCCCGACAGTTGAACAATAATTCCAAACTCTTCATCAAACTCATAACTTCATAAACCAAAGTTCTAAAGTACAAAATCCATCCTAAGACTTGACATTTCTAACTCAGGTTGAGTGACGTGGCTGTTTTACTATCATTTTTACTATATCAACATTCCCAGGTTGAGATTGTATAAAGGTCGTCAGCTTGTTATATTGGATATATTTATTGCAAACTACCTATCAGGTGAAGTTCATAACCTCGCCTTTACTTATTTACATGTTTTATAAACCCGCGAGGGGGATACATGCTTGTTACAAACTCTTTTATATACTCATAACAATGTGATTACTTTTCAAAGACTTAATGAGTTCATAATCTCACATACTTTATAAACCCGTAATACCTGTTGTAAACTATGAATGCAAGTGCTTATTAAACTGTATGCTATTCTGATATATTACTACTTAATTACATGGAAATATCTATTTGGGTAGTATCTCCCAATACCTCTTAAATATCTCTTTGGTAATTATCCTCCTAGTATCTCTTTAGGTAGATATCTCCCAATATCTCTTTGGTGCGTACCGACCAATATCTCTTTGGGTAGTATCTCCCAATATCTCTTTAATAATCTCTTATATCACTTATGTATCATAGAGTTAAGGGTGTAATATACTGTTCACTATGAAAATTAATGTTCTTCATAACGATTTATTCCGCAATACAACATTCCAATTATGATAACTTGTATTTCACAATTACATTTCAAGACCTAGAATATCACCAACCTTTGTGTTGACCCTCTTCATGCATGTTATCTTAGGTAATTAAGCAACCTATGGCATGGAGTGGCAGGGACAAATAAGAGCTACAACTTGTTATCAATCACATTTATGTTTCTAGATTTTGGGACCTGCCTTTTGTAAAACTCTGAATTGAATTGAAAGATAACATATCTTTGAACAAACCTCCTTTAGGTCGTTTTTCTATATTATGATTGTTTGTATCCATAAAGTAATACCCCCAGATTAGCTTTCGCAGCCATATTGTAAAAATGGGGGGTTACAGATTGGTATCAAGCGCCATGGTTATAGAGAACATAGGTCAAAACCTTAACATAACCATATTTCTTTTCAGCCATCAAAGTCTCTGTGCCACTGACATCCGAACAAGTAGTAAAGATACATATCTATTATACTATTATAAATAACTTATGTTATTTACAAATTAGGTTGTTATTAGAACGATGTCTTCTCCCAATCGCTCTACTTCCGATATTGAGGATGCTTTTTCCTCTATAAATATTCTTAACTATACTTCGGTCTCATCGGATTATTTCCCAGCTTCAGCAGGAAGCAGATCTTTTAACTCTTCGGAAAACTCTATAGATAATATGATCCCACCAGTATCTCATCTCAACAATAAAACCTTGTTTAAAAGACGTACAAGCATTTTATGCTAAGGAATCACCTATTTCATCACCAGATCCTATTACTCCACCAGCTATTTTGACTCCATCTCTGGTATTACCACCATCACTACTATTTGATCCCCGATATTTCTTTGTTCCTGAAGAACTATTACCACCTAAGAAGCAAATCCGTTCCCCATCCTCTTCCTCAACTACATTATTTAATTCATTTCGGAATCAAACTTATAATTTGGTACCACCATCTTCCTCAGTTTATTCTCCTAACCCCTCCTAGAGTATTTGAAAATAGGAAAAATGTATCAATAAGATGTATCTGAAACTTCAAGAGAAACAAGTGCTAAGAATATCTTGAATATTTAGATGAACTCTATCTTCACGCATTGAGAAGAATGGAAGAAGGACGTATAAATGGTACGAACTAAAGTACCAAACTCAAGAAATCCGTACTCAGATTATCAAAACTCAAAAGAACGGTTAGGCAAAAGGATAAGATTGCCTTTGCTCACTACAGAATTTCCGATCTTGAACGAATCATTGAGAAAATCCAAGCTCGTCACCAAACAAATCAGGAAGATCTTTAGGATGTCATCTACCAGCTCAAAATCATCAAACTCTTAAACTAGTTATAGCTTTATCCTAAGCCACGGGATGTGTGGTATAAATAAAAACGCTTGTCAAATCTTGACTATGTACAGTAAAAAGGCAAGTTATTTATAAAGGCAATCCTGTTATCTACCTTGTTGTTTCTTAAATACAACTTTATTCATCTCATCAATCATTCTTCATCACCATTCATCATTCAACCGTCATTTTCATCATTATCTCCGTCTTTATGAATCATACCATAACCTCTAAGTGCTTTAAAGTTCAAAAATAAACATTATTTAAGCATTTTAGCATCACATTCTCTTACTTTTTAAAAACTTATGATGTCATTCTTATTACGTGTTATCTTAATTGATAGGATGCCTCCAAAAGAGGACGTCACATCCGAAAACAACCAGCCATAACTTTGTAATGACATCCGGCAACTACGCTGATTTACTGCAGCCCTGGAAGCAAAGACTAGCTGCCTAGATGGCAAGTGCTACTAACTCTTACTGGAAACTCCTGCATGAAAATGGGAAACTACAGGAGTTTATCAGCTGTCAACCTTTCTGCTTAAGAGGTACGGGAAGGAGCAGTAGGCCTATTCGCTGGTTTGAAGAACGAAACCGAACTCAGTATTCACTCAAAGCAATGTGCTGAGGAAAATAAAGGTAGCAACACATCTGCTATTGTACTTTAACTGACGATGCCTATCCTGTGGAATGCATATGCCCAACCTAATGGGAATAAGAGCAAGTCAATCGAACCAACCTGACTGAGTTAAAAAGGCTTCTGACAAACAAGTATTGTCCCCGGACTGAGATCAGAAAAATAGAAGAGGAACTTTACAATCTGAGTGTAAAGGGAAATGATCTTAAACCCTATGTTAGAAGATTCCAAGAATTAACCACCTTGTGTCCAAACATGGTGCCAAACAATGAGAAACTCTTGGGAACTTTTATCGGGGTCGACCTCATAAGCATTGAAGGAAACGTTACTCTAACTGCCAAATCTAAACCTCAAACTTTAATGAGCCATCAACGTATCCCCGAGGTTAATGGATCAGCATAATAAAACGCGATTCTGTGCAAGAAACCAATGATCATAAAAACGAAAATTAGAAAAAAAGAAACAACATCGGCAACAAACAAAAACTACACCCAATACCACAACAACAATAACCACTTCAACAATCGCAAAAATGACAACTACCAAAATAACCACAACAATCACAACCGTAACGATGATTACCACCACCAGCAGAATAAAAGACAAGAACCTGTTAGGACTTATCCTCCCAAAAGATACCATGGAAACCTTCCTTTGTGTACAAAATGCACCCTGCATCACACATGAGATTGCACTGTCAAGTGTCGAACTTTGCAACAAAGTGGGTCCATCTGACAGAAACTACAGAGACAAAATATCACCCCGCTGAAAACAACTCTTGAGGATATTCAAGTTCATCAGAATCTTCTTCAATCTGAAAACTCCGATCATCAAGCTACAATCTTTTTCATTTGTTATTTTTTATCCTACTACAAGATACGTAACATATAGTATCAACTCTTTTAAAGTTTCGTATGTAAAGTTATCCAGTTACCCATGGAATAATAAAGTGATGATTCCGTTACATCTTGTTATCTAGTGATATCCAAACTCGACATCATTTGTCAATTCCATTATGTTCAACTCTGAATACTCTCATCATACCTTTGAAACATAAATTATCGACTATATGGGCATCAGTACAATTAATATCTCAATATTTTTCTTACCTTTCATAATCATATCATTTTCTACACATTACCGTTTTGATATCATGTTGTTATGCTTAGGTAAGACAATTATGATCATCTTATTAAACTGAATTAGGACGCTTCTTCATTTGAATAAGGAAATTATAAATCTCCGAACTATTAATTTATAAATTCTCAGTTACAAGGATTTGGACGCTTCTCTTTGTAAGTGATAAATTATAAATAAGTAGGCTTAAGTATATAACATATGTACAAACAAGTTTCTTTCAATCCGTTTGTACAAATAATTCCTTAATCATTATCATTATTACCTTCATCATATGTTCATTTCCAAATATGTATCCCACATGATTAGCAACTCTCTTACAAATTCATTATCATTCCTTGACATCTCTTCGGCATTTCGACTAAATCTCGGGACGAGATTTCTGTAAGGGGTGGAGACTATAACAACCCAGATTTTTCATCAAATGCAAAATCAACCTATTTTATTATGACCACAATTATACCGGGAAATGTTTCGCTTTATTACATTACTTGCATTGCAAATATCTCAATATGCAAAGTAACTTGCATATCTAAAGTAGACAAGCTCACGCAACCTATCTATGGCCGTCCAATCTACATATATGTCAAGCAAACATTATAACATGTCAATTCAATATCATCATAACA